>UYYA01005326.1:0-27317 GCA_900624975.1 Angiostrongylus costaricensis | reverse complement strand
TGAACAAATGCCGATTATTTTTAGAGGACATAGGAACTCTGTGGTTTATCTCATAACAGCATTGCTGTCTGAACCTTTTCATCGCTGACCCAATGAACGTATTCTGGTGTGAAGTGAGCAACGTGGCATTGGAAATGAAAGCAGCAATACAGACAGTCCCTACATGGCTTAAAACTTGTTGTTCAAACCAATGTTTATTAGGCTATACCTTACGATACAATGCAAATACGCCATTAGATAGACTATTTTCTATATTTAATTTAAACTATTTCTAAAATTTCACTAGAACTCACCACACGCCTCTCGCAGGGAAGAAATAATGAAGGTTACCTGGTGAGGGACATTATTAATTTGATTGTTCTGATACGCATGATAGTTACGATAAGCGTGTCTGTTTCAATCAGCAAATCCTCACAGAACACTTTGGATAAAGGGACTACTCAATGTCAACAAATAACGCTTCACCGCTGTCTCAAAATGCGACAGCTGCAGAATGTTTGGTAATGCTCGGAGGTAACCGACATGTGCAAGCCATGAGTTTAAGAGATAAGAAAGCACTCCATATTAACGAGTGAACGACCAAGAAAAACCACAGTAACAATATACTATGTGAAGCAATTTGCAATGACAAATGTAGCTCGAGGTGGGCTGAAGGACTCCGACAGCCTTTGACGAGGTCAGTATTTCTGTCGAAGTGGTCAACAATCATCGCATGGAAATGGAACTTAACCTTACCTTCTTTTATTTTTCTCTAGCACGATGTTGAAAAACAAGCGGTGTATAGATTTGGTGCCATCGTATTCTTTAATTGGCAAGCTAACCTTAGTTTGATAAAAAGGTCTACCGAACTTAATTCTCAACGTCCTCGTCTTAATTTGAGCCGATTATCCACGTCGATGGTCCACAGTTGTTCTTACCTCGATGTGATTGTCACTGATTTATTACTTAGTTTTCAACGGCCAGAATCTACTTGTTAGCAAGCACTCCAAATAAGGCTAAGTACTGATGTTGTTTTCACAATAACCTACCCAACTCCGTCACATCGGAGGCTAATTCAGTATCAGTGGATTTTATTCTTTTATACAGTCTTTTAGAAATTTTCTATGAGTGACATGTCCTGTTATCTCTCAGAAGATGATGGGCAGTATGTTTTCCACTTCAAAGTTTTATCTCTAACATGTTTTTTCGGTAACGATGCCGATTCGCCTCCATGAACGCTAACTGTAGTTACCCTACAGTTCTATGGTCGAACTGAAGAGTAGCGTACAGCCTCCATATGTGCAGCAATAACCACACAGAAATATGAATGTGTCGTTTTCTTGTTCAGCAATCGCGAGGTTTTTAAACAGCATACATTTACTTCCATAAAAAAAACAATACAATGCAACGCTAGCTGACGTTTCGGCAGTATCGCCTTCTTCAGAGCCTGGAAGGGTATGCTGATATACAATCTACTAGGCCAAACGCTTCAATAACACTTACACAAAGACGAAAGACTCTTTGGTAATTACACGATCAACAACTTCTCGAAAAATCCACCGCTTTTTCGTCGCGATTGCTGAACAAGAAAACGACACATTCATATTCCAATGCTGAGGTTAATAGAAAGTCGATTCTGGGAACTACCACATAGAAATATTTCTAGGAGCATATGGATGAGTTCATCGAAATAAGTTCTAATGAGTAAACTAATCCACCATTGTAGATGCGTCTCAATTAACGTTTATGAGCACTTTCGGTATGCGGTTAACCATTCATGCCTTCACATGGGGACATACCACGTATATTCAGAACTCCTCAATTCAAAACTAACGCACAGAGGGATTCGTCCATGATAGCGATGAAATATTTATTAACATAAATATCGGTAAGGAGATAAAAGTAAATTATTTACTAATAATTGCTAGAAAAAAATCATAAATACATGTTCATTTTTTTGTTTTCCAGATCTTCTACGGACATGTAACAAGCTTTTTCAGCAAATATGACAAGAAAATAGTATGTAGTAAAGTAAAAACGGCAAAAAGAACGGTAAGCTTGCATACAGAGATGACATTCTGTGATGATATGCCATCAAACCGGTTCTCAAGACGACGAATTGATACTTCGGTTCGTCGGAAAAACTCCTACAATGTTATAAGGTGAGCTACAAGTAGAAAGCCTTCGTTATCGATTTATTCACGAATACAACCAAGAAAACACGTATAGAAAGACTAGGAAATGCATATTTAATGCTCAGCAAGTAAATGCTGTTTGACCGAATGCAGAATGAGGAAATGAGCCGAATCAAAGATGTACAATGCAAAAATTTTATTTCATTCCAAAGGAGAAAAAAAACCAAATAGACCGCCCAATCCATATGTTTCGATTCTCTACAACAAATCTTTACATAAAGTCGAAAGAAAAGTATTGACTTTTTCGGTTTAGATCAGAAACATCGAATATCCCAGAAAGTCAAAACGCTTTTATGTTAAGGAAAAGTTCACAAAAATATATACGATTGCTTTTAGTTAGAAAACTTCTTCATTCTTTTGAATTTCCAAAAGATTATAGGTGAAAGCCCTTAAGATTCATTCTAATTCTTTGCGAAACAGTAGTCATTCAGCACCCTCAATTATTCAATGATTGTACACAAACAGCTTCACTAAATAGCCGTTACTTAATGCCCCACTAAGTCAAAAATCGGTTCGTCTGAAGAATTTTGACTCACTTGCACAATGCTATCGAGATCACCGGGGCTGGATGAATGAGACGAAGCCGCTTTCCGCTTTTTTCGATGCCGATTGCTGTTATCATTGTCACTCCAGTCATCTGACAACTGCAACAGTCACTTCCAGATATAACCAACAATCACAATGTAGTGAAAAACTCGATAAATACTAATGGATATTTTATACTGAGAGGTTAGTTAGCTGAGAAATACATTCATTGATACCACCTCGAAAATCATGCTGGCTTCCAATTATATTCCTCTTTGTTAGAAGAATTCAAATAGACACGTGTTCTCATATTCCAAAAAAAGCATCTCACATTTTCATTAGAAGGTGGAAAATTGGTTAAGAAAACATTACTCGAGACTTTTGTGACACAATTTTCAACAGCTTACTAGGAATTATACGGCACTTGGCTAAAGCATCATAGGCACTTCCGTTTGAATCTTCAACCACGATTCTAAACAATGATTACCTCACTAGTACTCTACAGTTTCTTCCGCGTTGTTGCTGGTTTCACCTTACATATAGTGGTTATCACATAATTATGTTCTACCTGCCGCTCATCGTTATGCTGGTCCCAAGGTCGATACCTACAACATCAGTGTCTATGATCTCAAAATTACCGCGATTTTCATTGCTACTCCAAAAAACCAAATGCACTTACTCGGCATGAATATACTCATAACCGGAACCAACATCTCTGAAGTACTTCGTTTGGTGAGGAAGGCCGCTACGAGCACGAGCCCTCTGCTCTTCTTCCAGTACTGTCTTCTCTTCGGCAGCCTTGTGCTGATCTTCACGACTAATAGCTTCCGTCACTTTTGATCACAGCCTAATTCAAACACGTATATATATATATGCACACACATGTGTATATAGATACAGAAATATATATATATATATATATATTAGCCGGTAGCCACCTATGTGATCATCTATGCGCACACCTAGACGGCAGATTTAAATTGAAACCAAATACTCCACTAAGCGCGTATAGGACTGAAAAACACATTGGAGAAGATTTCGAAGTAAAAGTCACTATACTCACACAGAAATCCAAAATATCAGCGCGTAAAGCTCTTGAAGCGTTTTGGATAAGCCACAGAGATCCAGATTGAACCGCATGTATGTCCGGAAGAAATAAGAGTTGTTACCACCGGACATTATCATTATATCCATCATCAGCATCGTATATAAAAGAGCATCATTGAGTGAGGATGTCTCATTCGAGAAGATGGCTCACTGAGGAAGACCTGACTCGACACGAAGGCGAAGCTGCAACGTCGAGACGAACAACAAGCATGGACCATCGACTCGGATCATCGGCTCTGTGGAAGACGAAGACGTCGAGCCGTTAGCCGAAAATAAATAAATATCATTATCAACCTCGTGTAAGCTCATCAAAGAAGGAATACATATTGATTAGTTCTTCGCATTCTTGTTGAGCAAACGAGAGGTGTTATTATTCTTTACTCACCAATAAGCTGACGTTTCGGCGGATTTCGCCTTCTTCAGAGCCTGGAAAGGTCAAGTTGACAGCAATCTACTCGGCCAGATGCCTCCATAACCAAACAAAGAAACTCCAAACCAAGATTTCAATCACGCTGAACACAGCTTTGCACACTCACCGCTTTCTATGAGGTTTATGGAAAAAAAAACTATGAGTGTTGGTTGAATTATGGTCTTGAATTATTGAATATTCAATTATTATTATATAAATTAAAATAAGAATATTAAATAATTTAATTAAATATTCAAGATTGAATTTTTATATATGAATTCAATTATCATTTAAAAAGAATTATTAATTATTATTAATTAATTATTAATCTTGAACTATTAATTAGTCTTGGATTATTTATGGTTGAAAAACTTCATAGAAAGCGGTGAGTGCGCAAAGCTGTGTTCAAAGTGATTGAAATATTGGTTTGGAGTTTCTTTGTTTGGTTATGGAGGCATCTGGCCGAGTAGATTGCTGTCAACTTGACCTTTCCAGGCTCTGAGGAAGGCGAAATCCGCCGAAACGTCAGCTTATTCGTGAATAAAGAGTAATAACACCTCGCGTTTGCTCAACAAAAATACGAAGAATTACTTGATCAATGCCGAGGCTAATAGAAAGTCGGTCGTGGGAGTTAGCGGCTTTTTCTCCTTTCCGCGAGAAATAGAATCTGCCACAAAGAGGCGATGGTCTGATCCCGTGTAGAACTTTGGGATAGCAGCGGCATTGATTAGGCAAAACCTTCTGTTTACTGCCACAACCGACTTTCTATTAACCTCGGCATTGATCAAGTAATTTTCTTCGTATTTTTGTTGAGCAAACGCGAGGTGTTATTATTCTTTGTTCACGATTAAGCTGACGTTTCGGCGGATTTCGCCTTCCTCAGAGCCGTTTCCTATGAGGTTTCCACTAANGCATTGATCAAGTAATTCTTCGTATTTTTGTTGAGCAAACGCGAGGTGTTATTATTCTTTGTTCACGATTAAGCTGACGTTTCGGCGGATTTCGCCTTCCTCAGAGCCGTTTCCTATGAGGTTTCCACTAAGTATATTCTGTTTACTATGATGTGGTCTATTTCGTTATGGTGCTGTCTAGTGGGAGACTTCCTCGTCGAACATTGAGGGTGGGGATTCTGGAATTACAAGCTAACAGTAATAGCCTCAATCGTCATAATAAACTCAGATAGCCATTCACCTTTGCAGACATTCTTCTAAGTCCGATCTTAGCGTTAAAATCTCCGATAATGACCTTAAAGAATGTATGGTCTCCTCTGAAAAACTTCTCCAAGTCCATATATAATGCTTCGACTGTCTTCTTCAGAGCTTGGTGTCGGCGCGTAAACGACGAAGTCTGTTAAACCCGGTGCTGATGCAAGTCTTTTTAATCGTAAGCGTCCGATTTGGATTGTTAGCTGTTCCAATGAATCGACGTTCATGAACAAACTCGTGTTGACAAAAGCCTCACGCTACCGACTCTTCTACCGTCGCATGTTTCTAGGAACAGTTCTCCTTCCGTATCCTACACAGGCGTTGAAGGTGGCATTTTTTCGTCTCAGAAAGTCCGAGAATGTCGCTAAGATTTTAGCAGCCCCGCCGTATTCGTCTTATCCAACGCTGCCCCATCGGAAGCTCTTTCGAGATCAGGGGATTGAGATCCCTTTATTTCACTGTGTTAAGTGTTTGATAGCCACATATAGCTTTCTCAGCTGTGTACGCACACGGATAAGCTTCCAGTCTCTCCAAGACTGGGCGAGGCTTAATTATTGGAGGCGACTCCAAACTGCCTCCCAAATATTCCCCTGTTAGTTGATTGCAGGCTTTTGGCCGAAATGGCTTATAGATCCAAATGAACCAGAACCCGCCTACCTACGCATGCTTGAATATGTTTTCGTAAATACAAAAGCTATCTGCCAAATGGGCTCAGCAGAAGCGGGGACTCTATCGCCTGGTACTACCTACGTCTCAGGGAAGCAAAGGCCGCTTTTAGACCGCAATTAACCCCTATTGGAAGGCGCCACGTTGCCTCGCGTTCTACCGGAATGAGATCCCCTTATCAGAGAGATCCGTGAAGAGGAGGTGTTATTACAGAGGTTTATTCATCTAAGATTCATTCGGGTCCACGTGATTTGGGCCTTGGCAGGTTGTATTACCAACTTTGTGCTATCCCGTTAAATGCAGCATTTTCTATACCAACGCTTTGGTTAATACAAAGTCTCTTGCGACAACTTTGTGCAAATATAATTCGTGGCTTGAACAAAACGTGTAGGAAGAATACTGTGAGTGAGACAGTGGTAATCCGTGATTCATAAGTATTGAAGAACTTCACAAGCCGTATGTGTCATTGATACGCAGTTCTTGATTCATGGTCGCTTTAAGTTATTACACTAACATAACCCTAACATTTAATCAGCATAATAAATGAAAAACCTTGAAAATTTCCTGTAAAGTAAAAAAATATAAGAAGGATATATGGAAATCCACTTCCAAGGTTCTCCTCCAGTCCCGTGTGAACGCCTTAGAACGTCTTTCTTCGAGATTGCGAGAATGGACTGGGCTAGCTTTCTACGCAATCCGTGAAGAACAGGAAATCCTCAAGCAACAGCTGAAGCAAGAAAAAGACATCTTTTGAAATAAGCAAGAAAATATGCGATGCTTTTCTAGTATGCGTAAGGAAACATCGAGCATTCCTAAACTATTAGCGAGCGTGTTTTAGACGGCAACGTTAACTTCCTCATTAACATGGAAATTCTTTTCTTCTGTGAATGCAAGACCGTATCATAGAAAGCAGTCCTCCTGC
This sequence comes from Angiostrongylus costaricensis, assembly GCA_900624975.1. Classification (NCBI taxonomy): domain Eukaryota; kingdom Metazoa; phylum Nematoda; class Chromadorea; order Rhabditida; family Metastrongylidae; genus Angiostrongylus; species Angiostrongylus costaricensis. The sequence goes on along the minus strand of UYYA01005326.1, from coordinate 20,309 downwards.
TGACCAGCACCATTTGGTGCCCTTTTCAACAATGCTCTGCAACGATAACATGGCCGATGGGGCTTGTCAAGATTCGTTTGTTACTGGTTGAAAACTTCTTCCAATTGCATGCGATCGCCCCTGCAATATGGGTATGATACACAAACTCTGAACACCCTAAGCGGTAGCAGGAAAGAGGGGATTTGGAGTGGCCAACTTTTATTTGTATAATGAGATGGGCCAGAAACCTATATAGCTGTGGTTTGCAGCAAACGAAAAGTTGATGCAAACGAATGCACTACGTAAATTGAGAAAAACGTGGTCATAAAGCAAACCAAAACCGGTTTCATGACGAAGCGAATGTTTTCTCCGTTTAGAAACAAGACAAAAACACCATTTAAAAAGCCGGCATGAGGGTTGCTTCCATCTAAAATTGCCGCTTGTTTTTCAATATTTTATTCCTTGCTTCGGGTTGAAGCAACCGTTTCTCTTGTGCAGAAATATTTATGTTTTTTCAACGATGGAGAGTGTATAATAATCTAATGTTCCAAATCACTAATAGTTTGACAGAATTTTTATACTGGTAGAAACAATATCAATACTGGATGTTTTGAAAACACCGGAAAACGATCTTATTACTGTATATTTTGGAAGGAGAAGAGAGATAGTGCTGGTAAAGATTCAAACCCGGCGTTTTTTGAAGCAGATCGGCTTCTACATTGTTCTTAAACCGTCGGCCAATTTTTAATTCTGTTCTACCTTTTATTTCGGCTTAAATTTCGTGTTCGAATAAATTCATAGTGTAAACGTTGCAAGAAATTCTTTCAGAAACAGAACCTCGTTCAAATCCGCATTGTCACGAAGACTTGCAAACGCCTCAGCAATCTCACCGCAGGACACCAAGGAAAAGCAAGTAGCCTGAACGGTAATATACCAGGCTCAGTATCCGCACAATGAGCGCTTCCGTCTACACCGTCAGGCAGTGAGACGCTAAATCTCGCGTTGGGTGGGAAGCCCTTGAAATTGAATCAGACGAATGCGCACATTGAGACTGATTCTTACCCTGCACTTAAAACACCAGAACAATCTCTTCATATGCCGATCTTTACGCTATTCTTGAGGCCACTGAGATGACGAGACTTTCGTTATTCGAGGAGAAAAAATTCACTCTCTCATTGTCGACGGCGTAGGTATTATCGTGCATCCATCTCTTCCTATATAGTCACCTTATAAAAATGCTGTCACCATGCTTGGTCATTCGTCCTCTTCACCTTACGCGTCAAAAAAAGGTCAGTACCATCAAATGCTACTCACTGACATGTACGGCTGATGAGAGCGAACTGGAAACTTCTTACAACTAGTAGGAGGTAGTCATCCACAGCGAGAAATCGTTCCATAAATTCGTTGTTAGAAATTTCAATATCAGAAAAGGAGAGGCGAAAGCAAATTGATGCAAGATAGGAAAATTAAGGATCGGAGATCGAAATGAGGATGAAATCTCTAGGCTGGACACCAGTCCAAAGCACATATGTTCCATGAAAGTACATTTTTTCCCAAAAAAAACATGACCTCTGTGCAGAATGGCCACCTAACGGTGCGACACTTTCGAAAATCGACCACATTCTAACAAACAAAAACTGCCTACTTAACACATCCGTGATTCTATCAATCTACAATGGCTTCGATCACGGCCCCTTTGGTGCGAAAATTCGATTCAGTCGTAAGCTGGAAAGGAATTCACATCATCCGACGAAGAATAAAAAGTCGAGCTGTATATAACGAGGAAATCTTGAACTAAATTCTATTCACCTATGAATGAAAAATTAAGGATGACCCGACGGTAATCGAAGGACCTGAAACTTGCGCCGAATCCGCGCCTGTTCGTCAAACAAGAGGACCAGATTGTAACTTTATCACGGCTAAGAATTTGTTGGAAAATAAAACAAAATCAAAGCTTGATCTACTGTGACACACCTAAGGCTGCTAATAACAAATGCGCATCTATATTTGGTACAGGCAAGAGAAACAGTAAAAAAGTCAATCTGAAGAAATGCCGACGGGACCCATGCGAATATCATATTCCGCCAGCTTATTTATCGATCTCTTTCATCCCCAAAGAGATTCGACAAGGCGGCACCATTTCGCCAATGTTGTTTGCTGCCCCATCACAGTGAATAATGAATTCAATCGGTTGGGACGAGAGAGGCACAAGTATTGGTCAAAATGACTATTTTTGCTGCAGACATTTTCATTTCAACTGCGCGGCTCTATGGTTATAGAGTTCGATTTACAAGGAGAACAACCGGAGTCCTCCCAGCGCTCTATTATGCAGCAGAAACGTGGGCTAATACTTCAGCCGCCTCAAGAATACTACGCACTACACACGGTGCGCTCGAACGATGTCTTCTGAAATTTCACCGACACTCACAACGTCTAGCCGAAATTCGTAGTTAAGATATTCGAAATCCATCCCATCCTCGGAATACGGGAGAATATACATCAATAGCGAAACACGAAAGGGTCGGTCACATAATAAGAAAAACAGATGGTGGATGAACAAAAAGAACAGTGGAGTGGACTCCAAGATAATGCAAGCGTCGTCTTGGAAGGCCATCCAAACGATGGACGGATGTATTCGTAAGTGAAATAAATCCGCCGCACTCACAGTTACAGATCTTTTACAGACTTACTGCTTGAGACTCTAACAGGTCTAACACACTTGAAACAACTACTCGCATGGGTGATCGCCGCGCAATGAAGAAATGAATTGAAAATGTGCTAAGATCCACACTACTCATGAAGACCTGTCGTCTAGGTATTCAAGTCATAGCACTTGCTCAACTGCATAACATACTACTCTTGAACTAAAAAGGAAGAATGACTTATGAGCGCCAGAAAACCAAAACTTCTTTTGAGTAGAATGAGAGAACTTGCATCTCATTGTCAAAGGTCTGCAGATTATACTGACTTTTATTTCACTTGAATACGTAGTGCTCAGAATTTGAAAACGACACTATTTTCGCATCAAATGCATTGTATTCAGTGTGTGTTGGAAATGACGTGTTAATAGGAAGTTTTGTCGTTTGTGAAAAAAGAAAAAGAAAACTTTATTACAGATCATTTAAAAGCGAAACGCGAACATTCAACAACATTCTAATCTTCAGAAAGACACCGTAATATTACATTCTTCACCGATTTCCAGACTAGAACAGAGATCTTTTGGAATGTTCACACATATTCAATGACCCACGTATCGAAATAAATAAATTTAACATGAAATATTTTTTCATACAGCGACATGAAACATAGCCTCGCATCACATATGCGACAAGAAATTCAAACATTTCTGAGCGAAAAAAGTAAAAAAAAATCGATTTAAATATTAAGGAACACAAAAAGAAAAAATTTCACAGAGGAAACAAAGGTAGAGAGAGAGAATCTAGGAAATTACTGCCCAATAGAAGACTCAAACTCAAATGTAAGTATTGGTCGCTTTGGACGATCACTCAACAAATCTGAAATAAATCCATGTAACAGAACAACAATAACAATAATTCGTTCACATAAAATATTATTGGAGTAGTCAAAATACGCTAGAAACACTGCTCACGCAAGCAAACAAGAAAACTGAGGGATTATGTCCTTGAATTGTTGTAGCTTTGCAATACTCAATTAAAGCTCCACACAACATGAACGAAAGCCCTACAGATATAAGCAGCAACAACCTCTTGAAATTTAATAATTATCAACGAGTAAGCGATCTTATAAACAGGAAGAAATAAACAATCAAAATGCGTTCAATCAGGACAAGAAATGCTCTTTTTTTCTGCAAAAAATACAATCTACAAAGTTCTTAAGACGCTTTCTTCATAACTGTTTGTACACAAACTATATTATTTGATAGTCCGTACAAAACAATTGTAAACAATTTAGTCACTGCTTTAAAATGTAATAAACTATTTCGCATAGAACGTAATAAAAACTGTGAACTGGCAGTTTAGAAGTGTCAGGAAAAACCTGACTTTGGAGTACATGGCAGTAACCAGTAATGAGTTTTTTCCCCTTCCACGTGATTTAGGGGCGCGTGTAGCGTAGTGGTCTGAGGTGACATGCAACATACACATGGGATCGATCTCAGCGCTCGTGGCTCACCAAGCCTACCAACCCTCCGGGGTCGGAGAATTGGTACCGAACTTGTCTGGTAGGATGTAAAGCAGTACTGGCTCGAGAAATTGGTAGGCCACCGCGAGCCATAGTAAAGGCCAGATATGGATGCATTCAATCACCTCCAACGATGCTTAGTGAAATCGAACGCATGGCGCATCTCTCAGAGATTGATCAACGCCGAGAGTCTTATCTTTTTATCCCTTATCCATGCGACTTTTCACTTGATATACATTTCGGTTTGGTTTAAAAAGGAACAACTCTTCTCTTGCTAACTGTAATACACCACTATATGGAACAGTATGAACAAAATACATGTCATACTACGCAAAATAGCAGTTAAGGAATATAAAAACGGATTAATCAGATAGATCGGTAACCGTTTAGTAGTTAATAAGTGAAGGAAATCTCTAACTGAGAAATAAGATAAGAATGAAATACCTCCTGAATTTAAAGCGGCATCGGAAAAAAAAACCAGTCACAAAGTGGGAAGGCTTCCTGCGATAAACAAAGACCGTCTAACTTCACTGGTCGCCGTGACGATTTTTTGTCCAGTTTAAGTCATTGGGATTAGAATGGAGGGAAAGAGAACTCGAGCTACTTTTGAATAAATCTAAAACTTGAAAAAAACTATGCTTGCCACGTTAACACTGTATTTAGCCAGGAAATGGTCAACGATTGTACAGCACCACTTTGGTTCCAAAACTGTAGTAAAAGATTTGAGATCACAGAGGACAAGCAAACTCAGAAACGACCCACTGTTCTTAAGGACGACTACTTGAGGATGTCAAACGAAGTAAATCTGTACAGTAGTTTGAAATATTGAGGAAGAGTCATGTATATACAAAACAAAAGCTTCGCTATGACGGCAATGAGATGATCGATAAGGAATCAGTTTTGTGTCACTTTTGTGGAATAAAAATTACGCGTTTACTGATATCAACACGACGGACAACGGAAAATGGGATTTGTGAAATTTGATGCGTTCTGCCAAAGGAATAGGAAGAGTTGAAGCACAAAAAAATTTCACAAGACAAGTTTTATCGAAAGTGATTTTGGCGCTTTGCAAATAGGAATACCAACCTAACATATTCAAGTCCGATTAAACTATTCCATCAGAGAAGTACCGTCAGCGAATCGATAAAAATACCAAAAATTTAATCGTATAGATTAGTAATGATAAATCGTAAAAGACGAACTCTGTTAAACAAAACCATTCCCCATGCATACCATTCTATCTTATAAGCGATGCTCCAGATGCTGGTGAGCGAAACTACTCTTGCTGGTCATACTCGTCAGACCTATCACTAATATCACTAATGGATTAACATTGTTTCAAACACATGGTCAGCTACCGGTGCCAGAAAACGTTTCTCATTTATAATATAGTAAAAGAAGGCATTCGGCAACTTCAACGGATCCAAAAGCTCAAATATAAAACTTGAATGTGTGAGTTTATAAACGTCAGCAAAAATGTGTTGGTTGTCATGGTTCCCAGAATGATGAGAAACTTTCACGAGGTCATGACACAATAAATTTTTTATTGAAAATGAAACATTTACGCTTAGTAACCTAATATGATCCAGATTGAAATAAAAATGAGACAAAATGAAATCCAGAAGGCGGCAAGATATATGACCACGTTTTCTGCACTCCCAAGTTCTTACTAATTCACTGCACCGTATATGAAGTATACGTATATGATTACACACGATATTCCTTCATTATCTCTGGTGTCATTTAGCAAAAATCCATCGAACGATACGTACTGTTTGTCAAAATAGACGGAAACTCTTTTTAGGAGACCCCACATCTTCAATTAGGTTAGGATCGCATGTCTTAAATCACTAGGCAGATGCTAGAGAATAACATTTAAGTTCTACATATTTAAACACATCTTACAAAGTTAAAAGTCCTGCTGAAAAAAAACCACAAAGTGATTCTATTCCAAGGTTTCACGCCTGAGTGAGTTCTACAACTCACATCCAAGCCGATAACACACCAGCTGATACCCACTCCCGATTCCTCCCAACAAAACGAGGTGAGATAAATACCAGTGTAGGAAAGCTAAATAAAAGCTCTCAACGTTGATCAATCCCCGAGGGATGATCAATGCTTCGACTTTATTAAGTATCGTTGGAGGTGACTGAATGCATATATGGCCTTTACAAAGACTAGCGGTGGCCTACCGATGTAACGAGATAGGGCCGCTATCCTCCCAGACAAGTCTAGCACCAATTCACCGACCCTGGAGGGATGAACGGCTTGGTGGCTATGGGTGCGTGGATCGATTACACGTGTGTATCGCAGTGGCGCCTCCAACTAATGCGCCACATGCCAGTGTAGTACTTTTTTTTACACGACTCATCATCACAACTACTGCGCGAACCCCATCGCTTCTTGCATTCGATTTGTCTTTCTCGCATTCATCGTCCACAAATGTCTTCGAACATCTCGCGTGCTGCTTAGACTACTGCTTGAGGACTTCGTCTTCCTTGTGAATGTTGTAGAATGCTGGTCGAGTCGATTCTCCTGGCAAGTTTACGGATAGCCGAGTTAATGAGTTCCCATGTGGAGGAAGAACAGTGTTGTGGAAAAGATAATACAACGGCTAAGAAAATTTTTTTTTCAAAACCCGAATGTTTTCGACACAGCAGCCATATTTTCGAAGAAATGGACGACCTCAAGCAGCACGGCCATTCTGCTCAGGAATAGTGAACGTAGTGATCATTCCAACTATCACATGTGATGTGCTTGATGAGTATTCTCTAACAGGGTTCATCTTACTAGACAAATCAATAACCTTGAGGTTACTCTTCCGTTAGCAGCATATCCATCGAAACGTAGATTCAACAAAATCCCAATTTAAATCAACAAAACCTTGGCTTACCAAAAAAACCTAAATCTGTAAAATTACTGATCGATCAAAGATACTGGATAACGGCAATGGCAAACAATGAAAACAGTCTTAACCCTTTTATTTACTGCCTATTATTTTTAACGCCGGGGTATTTTTGCGAAATATAACAACTATAATGCTGAGATATTTGAAAAACTCAGAATCACAGGTGTCTGCGGTGAGAAACGAATGCGCTATTGTCCTTTCCGGGTAGTTTAAGAAGAAAAGATCAATCCCGCTAACGGGTGATTGCTGATGGCAAAAGATCGGTAGAACTAGCTGATTGTAGAACTGAGAGACAGGCGAAACGAAGGCCCGCATGGTGTGGTGATCAACGCGTTACTCTCCGGACGGAAAGGATAATAGCGCGTTCGTTTACCATCGAAGACACCTGCGGTCCGGAGTTTTGCAAATATTGCATTGAAGCTCAGTATTGAAGTAATGAAAACAGTATTTCGATGAAACATTACCCACGATGGCCGTGGAAACAAAGCTTATGGAATTATGACGTTTTCAGTCGACTATCGGGTAACGGTTTATGGGTGGTATACCTATTAGATCTTTCTCGAATGGTCGCGGACTAACCAAAGAAATTGTAACACTTTTGGAAGAACGGTGCTTGCAAGGCAGCAAATTCTGAACCAAAGCAGCCAGCAACTATTGAAAACCTGCGAGCGATCTATCACAGTTAGCTTCGAGTCCCATAAAAACTGCACTCATTCAGCATAAAACATATCAGTGAAGGGAGAAAAGGAAAAAAAATACCAGACCGTAGCCCAATGCATACATGAATCGTAACACCTCGATATAAGACGTTTGTAACAAAAGGAAACCAATGGAAAAAGCACTAAAGCTCCTACGATATTGTGAAGATGGGTATAGGTACTAGATTTGTTTCTGTGACTTTCCAAGTAAATAAAAAACTAAATGTAAAAGCCGTACCCTAGCATTACTCCACGAACTTAATAAAGAAAAAAAACGCTGGACGTTCCAGACAGATATTATAGGAAAAGTGAAAAACTATTCACGTCTTTATAAGAAATATTCAATAAAGAAAAATGACAAGTAACAGAATGTCTACGACCGGACGAAAAATAGAGACAAAACTGATAATTGCCATGAACGAACTGCAAGTCTGATTTGCAACTTCGTAGTCAACGTTACCTTTAAGGATGCTGGTACAGGAAAGTGTCACATAGGTAAGATATGCATTCAGTGGTGTACATTCTGCCCTTTTCTTCTCTCGCAGCCAGTGCCATGCTTGCCCAAATCCACGTACAGACCATAATCGAGTCAAAACGCCCTCATCCAAATCTTAACCAAAAGATTGTGGAATATACACTAGAGATCTTGTGATGCCAAAATCTCAACAATTTGAAACCAATATTTGAGGAAAATTCGAAGTGTTTTCCTAAAACTATAAAGATTACGTCCATTATGCCTTTGATTCTTTACAGAGGGAAATAACCGTTTCCAACGGATTTTCTCCATTATTCATAGAAGTCCGTTCATTAATTCTATTAAAAATATTGCTAAATTGAGAGCACGGGATTGGTAATCTCAACAAATATGAAAAAAGAATATACCATCGTCAATGTTGCTTCCTTCAACTTCAGGATACTGGTTCGCTGTATCTGTCTCGCTTTGCCATCTACGACTATAGGGCATTTGAGCTCCCTGCATGACAGATGGACGTGTGAACACTTTCGGACCAGAAAGATTTGTTTCAGACATCCTTCGACGATTTAGAGTGTGCTCAACCTGAATTTCCAACCAGAAGATAGTACTGAGAGCAAAGAAGATGAAAAACTTACACCAGCTAGTTCAGAAAAGTCTATGTTATTTTCCGTCAAAGGAGTTTCGTAACCACTATTAAGAACTCGAGCTACGGCCATTTCAGCATATCCCTAAAGGTTTCAACAAAATGATCACGTAAGAATCTTTATTAATAAGAAATCCGACGAAATTTTTGCTCAACATCCACGATGAGTTGGCGAGAATTTATCAACTCACTTTTTTATGCGGTCCTCTCATACCCACAAACTCTTGTCGTCTTCCACCTTGTTTCATCAGCTTCTGGGCCCAATTCCACGAAGTTGAAGCCTTCAACAAAACTTGTGATTTCCGCCGAAGTTGAGAAGTATTGCAAAATTACTTTAGCGTCATAAACTTGTCTGAGGACGTCGTATCTGATTGAACCAAGAAATATGACCGCCTCTTTTGTCTTCTGTCTATCACGAGCAACTAATTCCACGCAAACACATTCACCGTCCCTAACCACAATGTCTTGGAAAGCCTAAACACATATCAATGGAAACATAAAAGAAAAACTGGACGACACCAACCAAACTGGTTATGTTAAGCGTGCAATGATTTAAAGCTATTAAATTACTGTCAAGCATTAAGGCAAATTAACATGACTCAATGATCACAAAGACCTAACACGCTGAAAAATGTTAGGTAATCAAAAGAATACTAAAATCATTTCAAACAATAAAAAAGCATAAACAAGGACAAGTAGGAATATGCAAAACATTGTAAGTAAAGAAACATTTTTAAAACAAACTGCACTTTTAAGGCTAAAAAGACATTGTTTCCATCAGCACGAAACAAAATGTGAAAACTTAACTTAAACATAAAAAAACACTACTTAAAAACATACAAAGGTGAAATACACCATCACATAAAAACGCATAAGAAGCAATGTAAACGAAATATTTAAAGATATAAGGATGTGGGTGGTTCAAACCGTTGATAAAGTCTGGCATTTATGATTAAATGCAGGAAATCACTTCAATTTGCATAGAAATTCCTTGTTGAACAACTAACCTCTTCAAATCCATCAATTGCAAAATAGAGCTTTGGATATGTTATCTCCTCGCTCTCACCCTTGCTGTCCATTCTCCTCCTGCTAGGAGATGGATAAACCTAAAGCATAAAAAAATATTCTAGTAAAAAATCAACAGAATACAGCCAACAAACAGAAACACAACTGACGGATACCTTTCTGCAGTTCTTCCGGATTATTTCTAGGTTTCTTGGGCTTGTTTGCGTGCACACTGCACATGTAACATAGAAATCCAGCTAAATGTGTTAGAAACTATGCAAATATGAAATGAGAGATATAATGCACGATTAGGTACATATTAAAATCAAAAGCAACTCTGTCTTCTATGTTTTCAAAACAATGCTAATGTTACTATATCGAAGACCGACACCACTACATGAAGAAGCACTTCAAACATTGCTTATATATGCTTACACATGTACCTATATAAATGTACATATATATACATATACATATACCCCCATATACACACGTTCGTATGTATGCATCTATACCTGTGTATATATATATATGTAATATATATATATATACATATATATATGCATGTACCATCATCTATAATATAAATGTACATATATATACATATACATATTTGCACATGATATATGTAAACTACAATTGAACAAGATAATAAAGGAACCACCTAACCTGCTGAAGGATAAGGTTTAAACAAACGGTTTCTTCCCAATTATATGCTTTATCGCAAGGAGACGGTTGATTTTTGCTGGAACGCCGATATACTTGCAGCAAACTGGATTGCTGAATGGCACACACATACATATACGTATACATAAGTAGTACATATACATACATACATATATATATGTATATATGCGCAAGCATACCTTTATATAAGTTTACTCCCATTTAATACTTCTCTCATACAAAATCGATCTTCCTTCAATCACTTAGACTCGATAATAACTTTCAAACGTCATTACTTCCTCATTGAATTTGATGAATACGTTATATAAAAGCAAATCACGTGACAGAAGTGTAGAATTTACTTTAAAAAAAATACGCTTCTTAACATCTTTTTTAAAGGACTTAAGGTCTTTAAAGAGAAAGAACACCACAGAGTTCGTTATAGCTAAACTAAACCGACAACTGTTAAACAGTCTTGCTGAGCTCTCTTAGTAGCACTGCATATACAAATGACTAGAAAGGCATAAAAGTAGTGGTACCGAGTGACCCAAGTAGAACGATGAATTGATTTTCATCTGATGCACGTACCAAATCATGTCATCGGAATGAGCTGAAATACAAACATAACAGAAAGGTAAAAAGAAAGGCTACGTGACGTTAACGTACCTTGGCATTTCTGAGCTTGACAAAACGCGGTGCCAAGAATGAACTCCATGAAAAGATTAGCCCACTTCACTTCATTGTTATTAATGACAGAGTATTCACCATCTAAAAGTATTGCACAGAGATAACTACGGATCAGTACTAAATAACACATAAATCTGTAAGCAGGAAACTCCGTTCACTTGCCCGACCTTGTGTAGTACTCAAGCGGCGGAGTGCAATTATTCGCCTGATAAGCTCACCCACACATTCGCAGTTTTCGGAATTATTGCCGTTGAAATCACATGAAGAATCTCCTAAATAGGGGGTTGGTGAATAAAACTCAGGTAAACGAATACCTTCATGGAACAGTTCCTAGGATCGACTTTATATTAACCTTAACATTGGAATATGAATGCGTCATTTTCTTGTTCAGCAATCGAGAGGTTGTTAGACAGCACACATTTCACACAGTACAATAGAATAGTAGCTGACGTCTCGGCAGTATCACCTTCTTCAGAGCCTGGAATGGTATACTGAAGAAGGCGATACTGCGGAAACGTCAACTACTGTATTGTATTGTGTGTTTTTCTATAGAATATATGCTGTCTAACAACCTCATGATTGTTGAAGAAGAAAACGACGCATTCATACCTTCAAGGAATTCATACCTGAAGCTGGACTTCCTCCACGACAGGGATCGTCGGAAATTTTCACATCGAACAGCGTTGAAGTGGGCAACATTGGTACTAAGTGAGAACCTTACGTGCGTTAAGGATAACAAAGTTGCATCACTAAAGAGACATAAACATACAAATACAACTCGCACGGCGAAAAGGGAGGAAAAAGGAGGAAAAAGAGTGACATAGACCATCTGAACAAACTAAATAAGTTGGGTAGGCTTCATTTTATATTACATTAAACAACCATTAACACTTAAACCACATTGAAAGTGTGGGTTACCTAACAAGAATCTAAAGCATATCAACCCGATGTGTGCTCGCGTAAAATCGATGATACTGCAAAATGACAATCGTTGTAGGACCAGCTTAGTAACTTTTACATAAAATAGTGATGAAAACTACTGAGAAGTTCTCGCATAATGCAAACAAAGAACCGTTGTGTAATAGTAGTGATCCCGTCCAATAAGTTAACAACGCTACCCACCCATGGTCCGGTTCGACCCACTCTGAGTACACCATTCTTTCGTCACATCGCGGTGGGCAAATTGGTTCCAGATTTGTAGGGGAGCAGTTCAATCCACTAAGTCTAAACGGAAACGCGTTAACACAGCTGTTTAAACATTCCAGGTACTAATGAGTCGACCAGCATGCATCGACATTCGCAACGAAGCCAAAAAATTCCTCGAGTGCCACTTGAAACGACGTGCGAAAAGTTCAAACACCTGCGCGGATTATGGATGCAAGGAAATGATTCGAGTGGAAGAAGTGCTTTTTGGACACAGTGTAGTATATGTGACTTTGGGTCACGTAATAATAAATAATAACGACAAGAATGTACAGTGCGGGTAAGATAGTGGTTCGAGATTCCCTGTTATGCAAACTTGGTCGTTGGTTCGATTCTGCACATGGACTCATCAAGCGTTCCATCCCTCCGGGATTGGTAAATTCGTACCAGACTTGTGTTTAATGTTAACAGCACTGACGTGACGAATCGGTATACCGTCGCACATCAGTCATCTTTAATGATGGGTGATGAGGTCAAATGCATGGTGCATATAAGATGAACTGGTGGACGCCAAATGCTTTATCCTTTTTTTAAACATAAATGTGGAATGCAGACAGATACAATGAGGTTTTTTGCTATGTTTTCTGTTTAACTTAATCTTAATCGAACCACAAGCTAGAAAAGTGTTCCTGTCATAGTCCAAGAAAAAAAAACAAGTCATGTACAACGAGGACATTTTCAAAAAGACCATCTTTTCATATGAATGGCAGATGAAGCAAAGGCAGAGCAAGGAACACAAACTGCTTATCGACAAATTAAAAACTTGTGCCGAACTCCCTTTAGTTCCTCAAACAAGAGGTTCAGATTACGTCTCCACTATTACAAAGGAGTTCTATAACAGTAGGGCAGTGAAGCTTAATCCTAATGTCACGCATCTAACACGGGGAATGGTAAATGTTGATAGCAGAAGAACATTGCAGGTTAATTGACGCCAGTATAGGCAGAAAAGAGTGCGATAAGCGCAGTGGTTACAGCCGCCCTGTAAAACAAATGAGTTTGATCCCGCACCCCAACCTCACCAAGCTCTCCATACCTGGGGTAACGGCAAATTGGTACCATACCATATATTCTTCCTGTGGTTTTCCGAAAAACAAAATCGATTTGGATGCTGAGAGAAATAAAGAAAGCCCTCCAAATTCCGTTCGTGACTAGTCACTATAGTCAACAAGCGAATATCTGAATACTACTGTGATAGATGAAATGGACGACTAAAACATGCAGTGTTCGCATTAACACAAAGAAACCTTATTTTCATCTAAGAACATGAGGTTCCCTCCCGAACCCATATCTACATAATCGCTTAGAATTTGGTTCGATTTTACTGAGGCTAGCCAAGCTCCCAATGTTTGTGGGAAGGTAATTTGACAAATTATGAAGGTTCTTGATGATCATATAAGCGGTCATGAGCGTTACTTTCAAATACATTGGAGAAAAATTGTAAGAGCAATAATTGAGAGTTGTTTCCAAGCATGTGACGCAATAAATCGTATCGGTGATCAACTACCTTCTGGATGCTCAGCGCTTCCTAGCCAATACATGTAATTTTCTCCCCATTAACTTCACATTTGTCACTAGGTGACACGTACAAGATCCTCTCAGTGGCCCATTTTCTCACAAACGTTGTACTTCAGTAAGCTTCGCATTTTAGGTTGTGAGGAAAACTTGTTCGACAAGGTGCTTCCTGCGAATTATTAAATGAACAGAATGACTGTTCCGGTCGACCCCTACTGTTTTCATCTGCTTTCGATTAGTCATTAAATGAACATAACGCAGCAAAAATAAAAACTCAGGAATCCATTAAACTGAGTATGGACACTACAGCGTCTACACGAAGCGTTAAGGAATATAATATATATATGTATATGTATATATATATATATACATATACATATATACATATTATTGAACGAGGTTGATGAAGCTTTCTTCGTTAGTTCTTCAAGTCTTCAGGTCTTTAATAACAGAAGATTAATGACGGTTGTTGAAAAACCATAATCATGGCCAATGGATAAACAGAGAATTTGTTCCACAAGAAGTAGGCAACCAACAGCCGTCTCAAAAAACATGGTTCTCTGTGAAAAGTATAAGTGACTTTTTCTTAAATTTTCTTTCTTTATAAGTTTCTCCCTCCTTTCGATTCCTCGTCTCTTCCTCGTAGAAGTACTTCTGGGTGACGAACCGCGATGTCAACTGGGCTATTCATCCACCTAGCAACGTCTTCCAGGCTGAGAAGGAGTCCGACGTTTCCAATCGGATGCCTAGCAAAGAGTAAGCTAGGATCAGGAATCACCACCAGCCTAATATCAAACTGTTCCTATGGTAGCAAATCTTTCTCTGATCTACAAGAACGGCAGCTGCCACGGATGGTAAGAACCTGAAAAAGCTTTCGGCCAAGCTGACCTCGGGGCTCACGGAAAGCACGATTGCTAAGCCAGAAAACCTTCATCCTCAGTACCCCACACATTAAACACTGCCTTCTACGACGTCGTATGGTAAGAAAACAGCTGAAAAGGGTCAGGTCTCGGTTTGCACAGGACATCGTTAGAAGCGGACAAAATGAGCATGTGCAGGACGTGGCATTGAGACTGGTTCATGCTGTGCACCTCTAACTTGCGAACAGGTTCTACAGACGCCGACTTTGACGCTCTTCGTGTGGCTGCCAGTCGCATCAAATTGCAGCTGATAGATATATAAGAGATGAAAAGAAGGAAGAGCTATATACCCTGGATAGATATCCGAACCCTTCTCACTCGCGAAGGGCATTTCCGGCTGAGAAAAGTCGAAAGCTTTCGTCATGTCACTCACCCATTTATTTTCAACTTATCCATCTCAAAAGAAATTCCATCACCACGCATGCTAATTTGCGGTCTCCAACTCCCGCGTTAAAAGAAAGTCAGCATCACTAACTGCTGATACTCACTATCTTGTACAGTTAGTAAAAGCGAAATGGGCGCGTTGTACAGTAAATCGGAGGAAGTTATCAACAACGAAAAGTGCTCCCATGAATTTGTGGTTGCAACTTCAACGCCAGACCAGATTAGGAGTGTTCAAAGAAAATGAGTATGGGTCAGAGAAATTCAGAATGAATGTAAAGAGAATGTAAAGCATATTGTAGGACTTTCGACCGGAGCACGTATTTTCCATGGGGATCCGTTTCTCAAGAGCAGAAAAATCCCGATGGATACGAGAGTCTACTAACGGTACAACTCATCAGGTGCTTGATCACGTTCTTAGGAACAGGAAATTATGCCTTTTCTACACCTCAGTGGCACCTGCATACTGCACAGGGTCCGATCACTGCCTTCTGCGTGCCATGATTCGATTCAGCCACAAGCTAGAAAAGAGCTCTTGTCATAGTCCAAGAAAAAAGAAACAAGCCATGCACGACGAGGATATCTTCAATAAGACTATCTTTTCATATGGATGACAGATGAAGCAAAAGCAGAGCAAGGACTACAAACTGCTTATCGACAAACTGAAAACTTGTGCCTAACTTGCTTCAGTTACCGAAACAAGAAGTTCAAATTACGAACCTTAGTCCTACTATGGCGCATTTAACATCTGAAATGATAAGTGCAAGCCGCAAAAGAACATTGCAGGGTGATCTACACCAGTATATGCAGAAAAGGGTGCGTTTAGCGCAGTGGTTACAGCCGCCCCGAATTACACATGAGTTCGATTCCTCACCCCAGTCTCACGAAGCTTTCCATACCTGAGGAAGCCGCAAATTGTTGCCATGCTTGTGTGGGAGGATAGCAGAATTGACCAGATAGAGCGATAGGTCAGAGTGAGTAATCGTTTGGACCAAATATACATTAAATCATCTCTAAAGATATTTAATGAGGGCGAATTTATGGCGAATCTCTAAATGATTGATTAATGCTGACAGCTTTATGTTTTCTTCACAGGCAGAAGAACTTACTAGAAGCAACTCAAAAGCGATACACTTTAGAGAGGTTGAAAATCCGTTTGTTGAAAATCCACCACGGATTCCACCCTCTAAAGTTCGAGTTGCAATAGAATGATTGAAGAGAATGACAGCACCAGGACCCGGTAATATCACCGTCGATTTTCTTGAAGCCGAAGGCCTGAAGCTGCATGTAATTCTCGCACCACACATGATGTCTTGTCCTCAGGAAGAGAAAATCACAGACCAGTGGAAGATTTCAAGCGCTGTCATCGATGGCGCGAAGGAATCTTTGTAACTATCGCTCAATATACTTGATAAGTGTACTCTACAAGTTGTTCACAAAGGCTGTGCTATTGCGCGTATGGAAGATCTTGGATGAAGCACAACCAGCTAAGCAAGCAGGACTCCGTCAGGGATTCGGCAGCATAGAGCACATTCAAACCTTATTACGTGTCATCGAATCTGTAAAGAGTTCCATCTGACTCTTTTCCTAACCATTGCCGACTACGAAAAAGCGTTTGACAGTTTTGAAATGAATGCAACCTTACCTGCGCTCGCCGACCACGTAGTGGATCCGTCCTATATACCGATAATAGCAAAATGTTATCGGTGCTGCAGCAGAGATATAGATTTTTAATCGACCACCTGCCACTCGCATGGGAAGAGGGGTTTTGAAGTGCCATAACATCGTCAAAGCTGCTTACTGCCGTGCTGCAGTGGACAATGAAGTCACTCGATTGGGACACGAAAAGCAACCGCTAAAAAACAAAAGGACAAAGCTCTCGGTGTTGATCAATCCCTGAGGGATGCTCTGTGTATTAGACCTCATTAAGCATCGTTAGAGGTCGCAGTGGCTTACCGATGCATTGATTCAGTGATGCCATCCTCCCAAAAAGGTCTGCTAACAATTTGTCGACGCCGATGGGATGGAAAGCTTGGTGAGCCTTTGGCGCTAGATCGATCCTACTGTGTATCGCAACGCTCTAACCACTGCCGTATAGGCTTCCAAGACGTAAGTATTTATATCAACCTTTTATTTACTGCCTGTTACAACTTCTTGCGACAGGGTATTATGTGTGATACAACTACAATAATGCTGAGATATTTGCAAAATTCCGGACCAGTGGGTAACTAACGCCCTATTACCTTTTCCAGGGGCTGAACGCGTTCACTACCACACCATCCGAGTCCTTTAAGTATAATAAGTAAGATAAGTTCTGATCTTAAAAAGCTCTGCGCAAAAAAGTAGACCAGAAAATTGGGGCGCATTGAAATCAAATTGTACGATCCGAAGCGTGTAGCGTCCCTAGCATAAGTAGAGAATGAAACGGACCAAAGATACTTTGCGTGATCAAATCAATCCTTCGCTCTCTGTTTTGCCCTCTCTGCCGTCAACATGTTGTCGGAGTCCTTCAGCCGACCTCGAGCTATATTTGTCATTGCAAATTGCTCCACATAGTATATTGTTAATGTGGTTTTTCTTGGTCGTTCACTCGTTAATATGGAATGCTTTCTTATCTCTTAAACTCATGGCTTGCACGTGTCGGTTACCTCCGAGCATTACCAAACATTCTGCAGCTGTCGCATTTTGAGACAGCAGTGAAGCGTTATTTGTTGGCATTGAGTAGTCCCTTTAACCAAAGTGTTCTGTGAGGATTTGCTGATTGAAACAGACACGCTTATCGTAACTATCATGCGTATCAGAACAATCAAATTAATAATGTCCCTCACCAGGTAACCTTCATTATTTCTTCCCTGCGAGAGGCGTGTGGTGAGTTCTAGTGAAATTTTAGAAATAGTTTAAATTGAATATAGAAAATAGTCTATCTAATGGCGTATTTGCATTGTATCGTAAGGTATAGCCTAATAAACATTGGTTTGAACAACAAGTTTTAAGCCATGTAGGGACTGTCTGTATTGCTGCTTTCATTTCCAATGCCACGTTGCTCACTTCACACCAGAATACGTTCATTGGGTCAGTGATGAAAAGGTTCAGACAGCAATGCTGTTATGATAAACCACAGAGTTCCTATGTCCTCTAAAAATAATCGGCATTTGTTCATGTCAAATTGCTTCCTGGTAGAATAGAAAAGCCATTAAAAAAGAAAAAAGAGTAGAAAAATGTAGACACAGTATACAGCAATGGTTAACTAAATGTTAAAAGAGTCAAATTCAAGACTGCCTCACAGTATTCTAGCATAACTAATACAAGCGAGCAAGCCAATTTTAATGGTCCGACACGGCGAACCAGTCAGCGCATCTGTTTTAACCTAACGCTTTTTGTCTAGGAAACGTTAAGGTTTTCGTTTCGAGTTTCGGCAAAATGGTTATAGAGTCGCATTTATATCTTTGCAGAAATAGTTGAAACCCGGTTGTCTTTGGCTGCGAAACGCAGAAGCACTAGATAAGCCTAATTTATGCTGTTTTGTTTTTATCAAGTGGAAGCCATACTAGTGTGTTAAACTGGAGGAAGGTTTTAGGTTTTCGCACGAAATGAAGTTGCCATCGCTCGGACCAGCGACGCCTCATGAAAGAGCATTGAAATTAAAAAAGGCGACTAGGGTGATCAACTGCCTTATAAAATTACCTTAGTCCAATTATAGCATAGAAGTAAAAAAAAAGCGGATAAACCTTTCGGCGTTGATCCACCTCTGAGGGATGCGTCATGAATTCGATTTCATTAAGCATCGCTTGGAGGTGATTGAATGCTCAACTGGATTTTACAACGACTTGTGGTGGCCTGTCGACGTATCGAGCTATTACTGCTATCCTCCAGAGAAGTGTGGTACCAATTTTCAGACTCCAGAGGGATGGAAATCTTGGTGGGCCAGGGGCACGGGGATTGGTTCCATTTTTGTGTTGCGGAGCGCCTCCGACCACTGTGCCACACGTGTTACTAGCAGGTTAGAGGTGCCTTGCAATACACAAAGAAGCGATCGCTAGATCGATTCTAAGCTCCGTGTCCACCAAGCTTTCCCTCTCTCCGAGTTCGGCAGATTGGCACCGGGCTTGTTTGGGAAGAGAAAAAACATTGACTCGATGCAGAAGCAGACCACCGCATGTAGGCCAGTTATATGTCCAACCATATACAATCATCTCTATGATTCCTCAATAAAGTTGAATACATGGCGCACCCATCAGGGAATTTTTTTTATCATGGCAAAACCGTGTGGGTGCAAGATATTGAAGCAATTCATTGTTAATGAACTCGCCATCAATTATGGTACTTTATTAGGAGTGCAGAAATCGAAGACTTTATTGAATGCAGGTCTGGCCTCTACAGTACAGGCGAGTTGCAAGAGCTTATCAAAACATGGGGTGGCTAACCCTGAGTGCGTGAGAGGGTGAATCCAAAACTATGTGCTATTTATTGCACAACATCTCTATCCACTGCGTCAGACGCACTTCTTATTCCTGTTCTTCATTTTTCTCCCGAGTCTTTCGTTAATTGCTAGAAGATTCCTCGAAGTAGTAAAATATTCTTAATTAAACTTTTCCTTTTATTGCTTCCATAGTTTTTACAAAAGAAAAAAAAGTTCAGAAATCTTCTAGAAACCTGGAAGGGTCAAGTTGACAGCAATCTATTCGGCCAGACACCTTCATAACCAAACAAAGAAGCTCTAAACCAAAATTTCAATCACATTGAACACAGAGTCTTTGCACACTCACCGCTTTCGATGAGGCTTCCACTGAGTATATCGCTTGGAGAGCAACCGCACAGAATTCACATGGAAGCGTAATGTGCCCCTGCCATCAGAAAAACAGTCTTATATACTGCCCAATATCACGCGTGATAATGAGGCATTCTTCCCTGAGGTTCATTTTCGGATTTCTGGAATTAATCCAGAATGCCTCGAGAGATTTGCGCGTCTGTGTTCTCGATTCCTGTGCGAGGATCGTGACACTTACTTCAAAGTTCTCCCCGTTGTGTCTCTGGGTTCCATGTGTGCTTAGTGGGGTATACGGTTAACGTT
>UYYA01005325.1:0-27393 GCA_900624975.1 Angiostrongylus costaricensis | reverse complement strand
GAAATCGTTTTCTTTCCACAAACTTTAAAAATAACAGCTAACGTCGATGAAAAATGATGACGAAGAAGTTGTGAATAGAACAAATCGTAGGAGCACAAGAAAGAAGACATTCACAGGTGAATTACTGAAGCACTAAGTGGTTTAGAGATCTTGCAGAAATGCGAGGAATGAATGGAGCAAAAACTCGTGAAAATTTTAGAAAAGTTGAGGAGAAGCAGCACTCGGGAAGATGAAATTTTCAACATCAAAAGAGTCACGATTATGGATTTATGTGACCGTACATCTTCCCCCATTCAATAACTTCACAATCAATTGGCATTTTGTTATCAACTCGGCTTTTTTGTGGAATACTTTCCGGTCTCCCGAAGTAGATCTCATTTGATGTTGCGGTTATTAAATTTTCGATAACGTTTCACTCTTATCCAACAAATTCAGCCGCTCCGAAGTTCTCTACTGTTAACAGTTGTTCCTACAAAATTGCTCGAGAGATCAACAAAAGGTGTTGGTGCTGTGATGCTCCAAAAATGAGTGATGAAAAAAAAAGTCGGCAGAATAGTCGACTGATGATCGCCTCTGAATCAGCAGTAGTTCCTCAAATAATTGCTCACAACTTTCTAAATGAAACAATATTCCGGAAAAATCCATCTCATATAACTAATAGCTCGTGTTTCACTGGGATCAATTATGACGGAAACCAAAATCGCAATGTAAAATGTGATGTTTAAACAAATCAAGACAGAATTCTTCGCTTTTGAGGACCATCATAAACGAAATCAACAACAGCCAATAGCGAATTGGTGACTCTTCTTTTCAGAAATTGCATTTGAAAAGGTGCTAGTCGAGTCGACTGAGAAGAAATCCGATGAATATGCTATACGAAACGGCTTTTTTCTTTAACATCACCCGACATCACGTGTTCAGCATATCGTCTATTCCATTGGACTCGCCTCCTCGTATGCATGATTTTCTGCCTTCTGATTGGGAATTTATGGCTCACTTCAAAATGTGGTTGAATGTTGATCGAGCCGATTCTCCGTATTGTAGATATCACATCGATTCCCCAACAATGCGTGGATAGGAGGTTTGACTGGATGAAGCTAGATGGAACTGCGGCCTTTTGTATAAGTTTGACAGAGTATTGTCGTTGAACTGAATTTGATCATTCTGAATGATCAATGCCGATTGCAGATGTTGCGACTTGTGCCGCGTTCTATTAACGCAGTAACGATAAATTGTTTTGCCAAATTTAAAAAGCTTTAGTGGATGATATCACCTGGTCAACTACGGTTTATTCATTTTTGATTTCGAAAGGTCAGAACATTTCCCAAGATACAAAGGAATGAAAGCCTTGCTTAACAGAAAATTACCTCTCAAATAGAAATAGCGCTGTTACCCAAACGATTTCGCGGGAGTCATGAAGATGAAAGACGTACTATTCAAGTATCCAAATACAGATGTCGTGAGCTGGATTCATCGGCACTGAAACCATTGCCAAAACTCTATTATGCAAATTTGTCTCCACGAAATGTTTCGACACCTCTTCTTCCTGAGGCAGGAAGATGGAATAAGAACCACTCATGTGATCAAACATAGATGTCACGGACTGGATCCTTCAACCTTGAAACCACTGCCAAAACTTAACTACGCACATTTTCCTTTACAAAATGCTTCGACGTGTCATGTTTGGCCAAGATTGCCTTGAGTGTCGTCGAATGACTTAAAAAACGTTCATTGTAAGCTATATGTCATACTGTGGTCAAGAGACTTTTTTCACACTATAAGGGAAGCGTAGAATATTTTAAAATTACGATCTATTGGTTGCTTTTCAATTTCTGTGTCAGCCATTTGCCGAGTTCTCTTATCTCATTTTCGTCTGTGGAATCCTTAAACCTCTACTTTACATAGTCCTAGTTTTTCGAACCGTTTTCAAACAGTTATACTTCAATTTTTTTCAACATTAGCTTAGAATGGTCGCAGTCCACGGCACCAACTCCCCATCAACCTTTTCATCATCACAAAACTCATCTTCAGCAGAATAGTTTGAAAGGGATGTTATGCAGCACGATGGTCATCGATTCCCTGGGCAAATGCAGCTTTGATATTGCAGGTCGTTTCTACACTCTTCTGTATAATTTTAAAAATCGATGAAATTCACTTTTCATCGTTGCTATTCAATCCTCTCCTCGTCTGGTCCACTAGTTGTAGAGTCCGTTCTCATCACAGAAATAGCTGTTATCATCAAGACGGGAGCGCAACACTCAGGACACCAAACTACTTTTGGATCCATAAAGGTTGGCTACTCTGTAATGACGACCTGCACTAGGAGAAAATCAAGTTCAACTGGTATTTACCAACGGTCGGCTCACTACGTAATTAAGTAGGTGTTCACTTATCTCAAACTGGACAAAAATGGTATGTGAAAAACAAACGTTAACATGCAACTATTTCAAGATCTTTGTATTTTAAAATAGCTCATAATAAGGAATCGAAGAACTAAAACTTTCATTAACACTTTTAGGATGAAGTGAATCATGTGTAACTCATAAAAACCAGAAATATTTCAGCTTTTCGTCTTTTAAAGTGGTATGTCTTAAGTTGTGGTGATCTTTATCAAATGAACGTGTTACTACAGATTATTAAGCGATGATTTGTCTTGTTTTTGTTTTTTTTTTTGTTTTTTTCGATCCGGGTATGATCGAACTGTTAGCAAGTTTCATAAGAAACATTCTACCCTTGAAAGTTATAGCATTATACCAGGTATAAATGCTAATCATTGTGAAAATATTTTTTTACATTTGTTTTTGGTGGTTTTTACACATTCGGAACCACATGAATTTGAGCATGATAGAATATAAATAAACCTTTCAACTTTAAACAAACATCTCATAGTGAACCTCCTAAACTGAAAGAAGATTTAATTGAAGCCAAAGCTTTATAAAACGCACTACTATTTTTCTCTGACCTTTTTCGGTTTCTTAATGTGACGAAGTCGCTTTTCGTTTCATCTCGAATAACAAAGTGATTGACCAAGAGGGATCTAATTCGGCAGCAGGTGACAACGTCCGCAGATTGATCATCAATGTGCGTTATTGAATCCTCCTTACTTGGTACTTGAACGACCAGCCCTCATTGGTTGTGTGGGCACTAGCATAATCACCACTTTTCAAAGATTTGCTGACTAAGCCATTGTAGTTTCCTGAAATCCCGCTCAGCTGGCTAAAATCTGCCCCAGGTCTTCAGCACTACAGGCCGCCGCAGCCCTTGTGGCTCAGAGGGAAATTTACCACCGTGCGACTTTGACATCAGGACGGTGGTGGATCCTAGTATCACTTTACTCTTAGCTAGGCTTCTTGATGGAAACGCCGGTCTCCTTCTCAGCTTGGGAGACCCCGCCGGTAGAATGAATCCTCCCGCTGTACATCGCAGCCCGACACCCAGGAACACCTCCCAGCCACGATTTATCTGATCTCCTGTAAGACGTGCGGAGACGAATACATTGGCGGAACGGGCAGACCCCTCTGTGTCTGCGTAAAAGAACACCTAGCCGGCAAACATAGACCAATTACCCTGCTAGGCACGCATAACACCTAGAGACATAACGGGGAGGACTTTGAAGTATGTGTCACGATCCTCGCACACGAATCAAGAACGCAATCGCGCAAAACTCTCGAGGCATTCTGGATGAATTCCAGAAATCCGAATATGAACCGCAATAAAGAATGCCTCATTGTCACGCGTGATATAGGGCAGTATATAAGACTGCTATTCTGATGGGAAGGGCACATTATGGTTCCGTGTGATTTTTGTGCGGTTGGTCTTCACGCGACATACTTAGTGGAAACCTCATAGAAAGCGGTGAGTGTGCAAAGCTGTGTTCAATGTAATTGAAATCATGGTTTAGAGTTTCATTGTTTGGTTATGGAGGTGTCTGGCCGAATAGATTGCTATTAACTTGACCTTTCCATGTTCTGAGGAAGGCGAAATCCGCCGGAACGTCAGCTTATTCGTGAATAAAGAACAATAACACTTCGGGTTTGCTCAGCAAAAATACGAAGAATTACTTGATCAATGGCGAGGTTAATAGAAAGTCGGGCGTGGAAGTTACTTTCGTTAAGAGTTTTAAACTCTCAAAACTGCTCCATTATAGCAGTTCAGGCTCGAAAAGAAAGCTGAAAATTAATCCTTTCTTTTAATTAGATATTCCTGCACGGTGATGCGACAGTGCTTTTTGTACAGATCGCTTAGTTCTTAGCCATTCAAGTCCTCCAAATTATCAGAGAAATTTTCAGAGGTTACCAGAAAATCGGCACAATCGTGAGCCACAACGTCCTAACTTTTACTTCCAGCCTAATCTTTTCTATGCCAGGATACTATGTGAAATACAACCACGAAAGTGCTTGCAAGTCCATCTGAGGTTTTGAGTTTTGCTCATATCTCAGCACCTTACAGTTGTAAATGTTCTAAAAGTCAAGTGTCAAGTGTGTAGCCTTAAAAAATGATACCTACATTATCTTTCCTTGGCCAATAAAATTGATATCAGTATTAAATATAAATCATTAGTAGAAATTTTATCAAATTCACGAAAATCGCCGATGACCCGCAAAGTGCTCAAACCACCAAATATTTTATTAAATATTGGAATGGTAGTAAAATGAAGTTATTCCTCATATGATTTCTAGGTGCTACTTTTACTTCCTCGTGAGTGCTAAAAATTTCCAATTGTATAAACGCTTCCTTTGATATAAAAAATATTGCTCAATCAGAGAATATCATATCGAACTCCTTATAGAACACAAAGGAGTAATAAACATGTATGGCCTGGCGATTCAGCAGCTTATGACCCACTTAAAGGAGTGTCTGAACAATCTTCGGACGGTCTGAGAGGCGTTTCGCATAAACGGTTGGCCATGGGATAGCGAATAGCACCTGCTGGGCAATAGGACATACCACTGCATTTATGTCTAAGGTGGAAGCACCAGTAAACGATCTCGGACTATTACTCCACTGTAGGTATAACGATGATTGTTTTGTCACCTGCTGCACACAAGAGGAGATGAACAAATGTTTTGAGTTATTGAACGAACAGTTAGAGTACACAACATTTACACGAGCTATACTGGAAGAAAACTGGATTCCATATTTGAACGCTCTAATTAATCTATCCGAAAACGGCTGCATCACTAAATGATGTCGGAAACCAAGTAACAAAAACATACTGGTTCATTATCTCACCTTTTCAACTGTCACACACAACCGATGGAATCGGTTGCGCAGTCGGTAACAAGCCGCCGAAAAGGGAAATCATAGGTTCTATAGTATTAGGTTGCTCAGAAATAACTAGGCTTTTAATTATATTATTTAGAATGTCATAACGTGCTTCAAACAAAACCTTATTGGTCAAGATAAGAACAATTTAAATCTAGACAACACTGCCTACGTGATGCAAGTTTATTCATTCCAGTTGCACAAAATCATGGAGTTCTGGAAGCGATTTGTTGTGGGCGTTTTTGCGTCATCGTGGTTGGTGAAGCATTTTTCGCGCACAAAGTTGTCAAGGTGCTTGAAAAAGTGATAGTCGGTGGGCGAGAGGTCTGATGAATATGGCCGATGAGGCGAAGTTTCTCAGCCCAACTCCTTCAACATCTGTACCCCTGGTTTGGCAACGTGAGGCCGGGCGTTTTCTTGCGAAAGGATTGGTCCTTTTCTGTTTAGTTATGCCGATCGCTGTTGTTGGATCTTGTTGGAATCTGCGGTGCATTTCGCTGATTTTTGAAAATACTCTCTGCCGTAATCGTTTCGCACGGATTCAAAAGCTGTGATAAATCAGACTGACTGTAGATCACCAAACAGTCACCGTAACCTTTTTGGAGCAATTTCAGCCTTGTGAAATGCTGTGGAGGCTGATCGCAATCCAACCATTGAGCTGAACGCCGCCGGTTATCGCACAGAATCCAATTCACGTCGCATGTCACAATTTGATAAGAAGAGTCGTTTTTGTTGCCCAGAATAAGAGCAGACGACATTTGAAGACGGCGATTTTTTTTTGCCCATCGTTTAATTCGTATGGAACCCACTTGTCGAGTTTTTTACCTTTCCTATGCTATTCAAGTGAGTGAAAATTGTTCCCACGATTAGGCCAAGCTATTATGCAAGCTCGCGAACAGTGGTTTGCATGTTTGCTTCCACTAGAGCCTTCAATCGTAATTGTCAAATTCGTTGGGACGTCGGCGACCTTCCCTATCTTCGAGAAAATCATCAGATCGGAATTTCGGGAACCATGTTCGCGCTGTTGATTCACAAACACTACCTTCATGTCAAATTTCATCAATGTTTTAAGCCCTCTCTGCTGCACTTCGAGCGAGTTTGAACTCATAAAAGAAAATCTGACGAGAATCTGTTTTTGATATGTGAGGCCTGAAGTGCACGTTTTGCAAATGTCTTAGCACCAGAGCGGCTGTATTTCATAACATATTCTGCCGAGAAAAAGTAATAGTAACCAGTAAATAAAAAGTTAGCCTCATAATAGTAGTGTATTAAAAGCCTCGTTTTTTTTCCCGGCCTTTTCAAGGAAAAAGCGAATTGCGTTGGTAGGATACACTCAAGAACTTCCACTCAACGACAATCAGGCCTCCCACGACGGCACAGCGTTGTGCTCACTCTCTCTGAGTCATTTGTCAAACAGAATCAACTGGGCTGAATTCATTCGTTCGCAAATGCCTATCGATTTATTGTCGTCGGAAAGAGTACATCCAAAAAAAGTGCTCTAATCGAAAAATAAGGGAACAAAAAGCTCTAAAAAAAAGTTTATAAAGTGACAACTCTGATGATCTGCCTGCTCTGACATTTGCTCTGTGTAACAACCAAACACGCCGTCCAAAATGAAAAATGCACGTATGAAGCAAAGAACATCCTAAGAACACTCTAAGAACAGCCGCCCTGTAGGTACATTTAGTGCTTCTTGTTGCTATAAAAAATAGGAAAAGAAAGTAAGTGTAAAGGATATGTGAGTAGTAAGAAATGTCATAACAGTAATATTTGAAAGGTTTCTTACTGCAAAATAAGTTTAGAAAAGACAAAATAAGACATGTTCTTTCATGCTCTTTCTGGACGAGCAGATTGGAAAGCACAGTGTCTGTTTGCTGTGCTTAAGAACGAAAACAACATCCATGTCTAGCTTCTAATTCATTGATAATATACTATTTTACTTGCTTACTACTACTATAATTACTACCACCGTTGTTTGCATTCACACCGCTGGAAACAGATAAAAGCTATGGGGACGATCTCTAGTAAATGAAACCACTAGAAAATAGGATGGACAAGTTTGGACAGTCCATTCAAATATTCAAATGGCCCTTCGTTCTTGTGAGAGGAAGAAAACGGAAGTGTTAACAATATTATAACAAAGTCCTAGTATCAAATGGAATGAACAGGGGAAGGAAGAGTGAGAGAGGCATGAAAATAGCTTGAGATGGCAGAGAAGAAGTGAGGGAGTGTAGGACGAAGAGGCTCTGAGGGTGACAGATGTGTCTAAACTACTAAATTAAAAAAAAGCATAAAGCATAAAACAGCTGTTTCTTTGGCACGTCAGCATGGTGACATATCCTTCGATAGAAATTCTGTTTAACACTACCAATTTCGAAAATAAGTTTGTTTCTTCCATATTTTCTGTAATAAACATAAGATGGAAATAACAGATAAGCCTAAATGGAATCATTATTCCGAAAAACTCTTTTCCAAAAAAAAATTTTGACCGAAGCAAGCCATTGTCAGGGAGGTTTAGGATTTCTGAAAGATTGTCAACGACAGAAAGATGCTAAAAACAATATGCTTTCCACTGAGAGCAACAATCACGAAGGAAGAATTGAAGATAACAAAATCAAGATCCAGAAACCAAGATCCCAGAAAGGACAAACGAATGGAAAACTAAGGAAAAAAGCACAAGTGGTTTATCATTTCTACTTACTAAAAAATTGCTAAGTCAAGATTGAAGCTGATCACAAACAGCACTGATAGATAGTAACTGTTGGGAGATTCGAAGAAAAAAAAACGGTAGAGTAGAAAAGCAGCTACTGGACTGGAAAGGATATAATTTCAGTCGGTAACGTACCGTTTTGGGAGTTGGAGATGGATACCGGAATCGGAACGGCAAGCTGAAGCGTTTTTTACTCAAGTTCATTTCAGGCGGCGGTCATGCGATTTTGGCGCAGTGGTGTGGATCGGATCGCTGTCGAAAATCACTGTGAGTTCAACGACCAGGTGTAGAAATCGACGACTAATGAGAACTACCTATCACACACAATGTGGGCGGGCGAGTCAATAGGCACCAATAGAAAACATCCGTCGTCCGATGTACACGTCCAGCAAAAAAAAAGGGAAAAAAAAGAAAAATCCCAAAATCGTCGTGACAAATTATCAAGGAAAAAACCCCGTTTGTACGAAACCTGCAATTGCATTTTATAGTTCTTCCTTCTCTCGTCTCTGTTGATTTCTACGACCAAATCGTCTGCCAATGAAACCGAAACGCTGCAGTTTTTAAGTAGTGAACTGATCTGGTTAAAAAAGTGTTAGTTAGAGGAATTCCTAACTTGATCTATTTGGTCCATCTATTTGATCTCTCTTAATCAATTTCTCTTCGAACTCCGAAAAAAGTCTACTTTCTTTTGTAACAGAAAAAAAGACAATATGAGAAGTATAAAAAACTAACGGACCGAGAGAAGAAAAGTAAACAGAAAAGAAAAGAAGGAATTCGCATTCACGGGATGAGTATAAAAACTGTTTCGTCTAGAATGTGTTAAAAATATTGCAGAAGATCAGTCAGTTATTCTGCTATTTTTGCACGGAATTTACAGACACTTAACAGCTACTCATCCCATTCGTACTGGTTAGTCCATATGACTCAATCGAAGTGGAAATAGTACGTTTTCCTTTCAAGAATGATCTTTTCCTCCGTAAGTAGTTAGTATTATATCCTAAAATTACGTCCATTTCACTACTCTTTTCAGCACTTGAGAGCAAGCAGTGGTGAGGATTAAGTAAAAGAATTATTAATAAAAGCAATTGAACTTGACACTGCAATTGTGAAATCCTTATAAAATCCGTTCCGAGAGCAGCTGAAGAGGGCGAAATTAGAACAGGTGCTGAACAACTCACTTGTTTCGCTCGCCGGGTTAGTGTTGAGTGTCGGATTGGGCTTGGTTGAGTCACGTGGCTTGATCTGGAATTGAAAATTCACTGCGAAATTAAGAAATGGTGCTCGAATTACGGTTCTATATAGATGCTCTAAACCAGGTACGGCAGAGTTGAAAACTCCATTTTCAGTCACGAATCTCTTAAAAACCACTGCGGCATTGGCACGGTGACCTGCTTTCAAAGTAAAATGACGATAGCGTCGTTTAAATGAACAAATAAAAAACGTTTCATTAGGATTTCTGGACAAATTTTCTTTAGGTATTTTAATAGACTGGGAAGCATATGAACGTTTTATGTTCAATAGCCTATCGTCAACAAAAAAAAAATAAATAAGACATTTAAACAATCGCAAATTTCCCATCTGGTGACGAAAATAAAATAAAGAAAAAAAGCATTTAGATGATTTAACAACTGTTCACAGACATCTTTAATGATGTCCTGCTCCATTCTCATCAACGTTGAAACCATGTGTAGTTAGTAAAGCCACTGGATTTTGCTTCAAGGCCAATGTGTTACGAAGAAAATGAAGGCAAAGAACTCAAATCCGGATGTCTTAATAGCTCATGATCTGATAATGACTTGTATCAATCAGATGTTTGCGTTCTTTTCGCTTTCTGTTTTGGTCTTAGCTAGATAATGATAATGAATTGCAACCACAACGTTGCTGAGATATTTGCAAAACTCTGGACCGCAGGTGCCTATGGTGGGGAACGAACGCGCTACTGTCCTTTCCGGGGAGTAACGCGTTCACCATCACACCATGCGGGTCCTTTGTTTTGCCTGTCTCTCAGCTATTTCTATCGATCTTTGCCACAGCAATCACCTGTCAGCGGGATTGATCTAGGGCGCCCAAATCGGCATAGAACCCAGTTAAGCTGCGGCTGTAGTTGAAATCACAATGTTATACCTTTTTATTTTCTGCCTACTATAATTTCGCAGCAGGGTACTAAGCGAAATACAACCACAACGTTGCTGAGATATTTGAAAAACTCGACTCGACTTATACTGTTTTTTTTTTGAGTTTTGCAAATATCTTAGCAACGTTGTGGTTGTATTTCGGTTGGTACCCTGCCGCGAAATTATAGTAGACAGAAAATAAAAAAGTATAACATAATGAATTGCGTTTGTGCTTGGCAGAAACTCACACGAAATACTCACTGACAAGCATGAATGTTCAAGTTAAAGCTTAAGGTTAAGGGGCCCGCTGTCCAAGGAACTCTCGAACAGAAAAGAGCGCGTAGTTTTCACAATGTTTGCAGTATTTGCTTATACACAGTTCATATCAAACACTAAGCAGTTAGAGTTAGCAGTTAGACACTACTACTGATGTCATAAAGAATGATTACCACGTATGAAAAAAAAAGTAAATGAAATAAGAAAAAATAATTAAAAATCCAACAGAAATGGGAAAACTGGTGAAGAATTTCCAATAACACTCAAACTACCACGATAAGAAATGCTATTTTATAGTGATGCGGTTTTTTCAACAGATTTCATCGATGTTTGAGCAAGAGATGTCTCATTAGCTATTTTCCTATTTTTATCGCATTTTTTTATTATGTTATATTATACAAACTCTCTTATCACAAAATTAATAGCAAAAATATTAGTTTTCGGTTAGGCCGTCCCCCACTCCATGATATTCGAGTAGTTGTGCACTTATAACACCAACTTATAAGCTTTGTAAAACATCTATAGGTTCAGAAAAAAAAACAAGTGACACGAAAAAATATGAAAAGTTATGAAAGACATCGAATTACAGTAAGAAGCAGTAAGCGAATTACAGTAAATTTATGTTAACCTCCTTTTTCCGGTTCTCACTGATTATAACTCCGAGCTTTTTTCTTTGCTACACTTTTCACAGTTACTGTATAAAGCATAATAGTGATGAAAAATTGCTTACTTAAAAAATAAGAAGAAAAACATGACTATACAGGGAGCCCCTCTTACAGAAATGTAAAGTTGCACTTGTAGGAAACGTCTATATAGATTCGTTAAAAGCTTCTCAAAATCAAAGTATTAAGGAAGGCAACGCTCCGATTTCAGTGATCGACTTCAAAAATTTTTGAAATATGCGGAGATTTTAGGAAAGGAAAAAAGGGGAAGAGGAGAATGAATGAATACATTTTTGACAGAGCTTTTCCTACGTTTTCCGCTCACATTCAGCTTTTAACACATGACTGTTTATCAAAAATTACTGTTCTAAACAGAGAAACGATTGAAACGGCAATGGAAGAGTGTCGCCTTTTAATGGTTCAGATCGACTAGCACGCGGCTCAGACGAAATGATAATAGAATTAAATGAAATCGAATTCGGACAACGAAAATAGGCTTTTCGATGGCGTTTAAGTAATGATGATTTTCCAGTGAACCACTATGAAATCAATGAATCGTTTTTGAACGATCCTCTTTAAATATGATAACGCAAAATGAAGTATTTTCACTGGGAACTGTTATTCGTTTAAATAGGAATTCAACATACATTATTGTATTTAAGACAGCAGACTCCAGCTGATCGATGACATTCTCCACTCGAGTCGTGTCCACCATAGCGCTGTCGAATTTCAAATCTGAAAACAAAGGGGCGAAAATTGCTCCACCAAAAATATGAACATCCTCCGAGTAACACATACGTAAGCTAGAACAACTAATCTCGTAAAGTCGAAAATTGGAGCTTTTCCGACTCGTACCACTTTTCTTTCTTCGAATACCACCACATGATATTAACGTGGATACGTTGTTAAGAATCGACCTGCGATCTGGACGCTACAGCTCAACTTTGCCGAGTACGATACAAATACCACTCTATCTGGGAAGGATTCGTTTTATTATGACAGTAGATGGCTGGAGCCAGACATATTCTGTAGAAGCAAATATCGCATAAACAATAAGTTCTACTGATAAGGTGACGATAGGACCACCCGAACAACAAGAGTGCCATCTCGTGGGAACGAACAGTTAACAAAGACTACAAAATGTTTCCTTTCACATGTGTGAACATCTCGAAAGTCTTAAATCGTACCCAGGAAACGCCGAGTGGGCCTAATTCTTCAGAAAATTTAAGTGATTCCCCCACACGTTTCAGCTTCGTTGAAAGCTGAACGGCATCCTTAGATGTACAAACGCACTCCAACTCTGAAAGTAGCTCCAAGTGAAAGCGTGGATTCTCCGTCCTTATTATGGGAGTACTCTCCTACGGCCACTACCAGTTCTGCATTACGTATAGTTTATTCATCGGCTAACCGCATGTAGCAGCGGAAAATCTTCCAGGGAACCAGTCTGTCGAGCAACACCTTGTCGAATAATCTTATTACATGCTACGCAATGTAGGTGCTCATGACAGTGTGCAAGTGTGTTTCGGTAGACGAACTAATTATTTTTAGACTTCGCCTTG
The DNA here is from genome assembly GCA_900624975.1 of Angiostrongylus costaricensis. Lineage (NCBI taxonomy): Eukaryota > Metazoa > Nematoda > Chromadorea > Rhabditida > Metastrongylidae > Angiostrongylus > Angiostrongylus costaricensis. The sequence goes on along the minus strand of UYYA01005325.1, from coordinate 14,807 downwards.
CTGAAGGCCGCTCTATTTTTTAAAAAAAAAAGTGGATATTTAGAGGAACACAATGCTCCTTCGAAAAATGAGCAGCTGGAACACAGATAATGCTCGAAGAACTTGTCGAAGCTTGAAAAGAAAGCGATAGTTGTAAACCAGTCGAAAAAACTCAATTCAAAGAGCATTAGGTTAAAATGTGAAGAGTGGATGAATACATAGATCGCCGATCATGGAGACCAGGAAACCACCTCGTAATGAGCATGTCCGTCCAACGTAGACAATAGCTTCGTAAAGAGCAGGAAAGAGTAAATAGAAAACAATAGACTTAAAAGCCTAGTTCTAATTTTATGACAATGGATCATTTCGAATGATGGAGTCACGTCCCACACTTCGTGTGCCTTATTTTCTCAAATTTTGTCTTATACGAACAAAGAGCATTCCAATGTTGTGAGCAAAATTGGCAAAATAGATGTAAAGCCTGACTCTACTGCTCACAAAAACGAAAAGTGCCCCTATGACTGACTCCTTTGCAAGTGTATCATAGACAAAATATCGATGAGTAATATTTTAGAAACTGAGTCTTCCTTAATCTTGTTTTTAAAATATTGTTGCGCTCTGTGCATGCTGATAATGATACTGACTGATGCAGGATTGATTTACCGGTGAAAAACAAGTTATTATCAACGGACAATCACTATAAACAACAACCGTCCTATTAAAAAAAGCACTGCTGAAGGAGGTTTTCTATTCAAGCTGTGCCCTACTAAAGAAGATCCGACTCGATACGACGATGCAGACACCACATTGGCAGGAGAAGGAACTGTGGCCAGTAGACTCGGATAAATTCCGGTTCTTATGAAAGCGAAGGCGCCGAAACATTACCCGAATAAGGTTTTCTACCAACCCCATGTTATCCTATCAATGAAAGAAGACATACCGATAAGTTTAATAGTGGGAAGAATAGATCGTTAGCGGATATCCGATTGGACTCCGGAGCAGTACAAAGATCTAACCGAAGACCACTTACGAGATGCCTCAGTATTTCGGTGACCGTGTCAATCATATGAAGCTTGCAGACTCTTTGTTATCTAATTCTAGTGGCTGCAGTCACATGCGAAGACTGCGGTGCTCATTGATGGTGGTCGGAAGAGAGCAAAATGGGTAACAGATGGATTTTGCCATTGAACCAGAAGTGAAAAAAAGTTTGAAGGAGCGTCAAAGAGAAAAACTGTTGTTTCTTTTTGTAATATTGCGCACCATATCTGAAAAGAAGGTCTTCATTAACGATGGTCACATCACCTCATATTTAAACATAAGAGTCTACACAGAGCGATGTAAAACAATGTTGTTAGAACAAAACAAGACAACAAATGCGCCCTCCTGATAAGAGAAGAGTCATAAACCTAATTGATCCGTGGCCAAAAGTTCTTGATATTCATTAGTTATTGCTACAGTGCAACGTGGCGACATACATTTGATCACTTATCACACCTCTACTTATTTACATGATCGTTTCCCAGGTATTCTGCAAACTGCAGTACTTCCATAATAAGGTCAATTGTCTTGGATTCATCATTATCATCTATAAAGATTTTCGGATATGCATATAGGTTCGCTTGCTGCTTAAGGATTTTGTCTTTTCACAAACACCGCTGAATGCAATTCGAGTTGATCTTCCATGAACTCTAGGGATAGTTCTGCGAAAGTGCTCCTAGCTCTTCACTTCAGCCAGTCAACGGCATTTATGGACAGGATTGAACTTTGCCCTGAAGCCTCATATCAGTTAGCCCACTCCACAGAAACTAGTGGCTAGGTTGGCCACGTGCAGCGTCGAACCTGTGGATATACTGCGTGTGTTAAGCAACATCACTAACCACTGCTCTACTTGCTTATCTATAAGTTCCTAATTGGCTGTGTAAAGATTACTCACTGAAATGAATGTTTTTCAATGATTCGGTTCAACTTCAACTTTTTCTTCTTACACACGGACGTGGACTCGAATCATCGACTCTAAGGAAAACGAAGACGGCCAAACATTTGCCAAACGAACTTTATTTATCAACGCAGTGTTAGCTTATCAATAAAAGAACACATGTTCATTAGTGACACCGAAGTTAAAGAAAACTCAATTTTCGAAATACTGCTACGTTATGTGCTTGCCGATAATGACACCGACTTCTGCAGCATGGATCCCCGGGAAAACAAGTTATTATCACCAGACAATCACTAGCAACAACTTTTTTGTATAAAAGAGCATCGCCAGGTGAAGCTGCCTCATTGGAGCACTGCTCCACTGGAGAAGGTTCGACTCGATTTTGGTTGTACGAAAAGCGGTGGGGTCTGGATGTGTCAGCCCAGTGTCATCATCGCTGTAGATAGCTCTGCTAGCAGTTTTTCGACTACGAATGCATGGAGAACTTGGTCAGTTTGGATCGTAGCACCGAACCAGTGGTCATGTGCATTGCGCATGGTACTTTCACCACGATGCAATGTGTTCATTAGAAACGAGTTTACCAAATTAAGAAGTGTGAACCGTAGAAGAACTTTTCATGCTAACCTTTCACGCTTTGAACCAGTTGTAAACTGGGTAAAATAACATGATTGGTTTTGAACTGCGAATGCTTGAAGAGATCACGCATAGATTCCGACACCATCTCCAATGCAGCGTGTACACTTACGCACATCGATTCTCCATCTGAATTTAATTAATGATAGGCAAAAGTCGACCAATTAGAAAGTCATGAAGTGCGTAGTTGAATGATTTTACTTCAGAGAACTTTTGTTGTCTACAATGTTAAAGACGATTTCACAGAAAAATCTGAAAACTTCATAAATGTTTTTACTAATTCCATAAACCTTGTAAAGCTCTGAACATTCACTAACATCACTTGGAAATGTGCCATGCATTCGACCACATTCAAAGCGTCACAGACGTCATCGAATATATATCTGGCTTATCAAATAGCTCATAGCAGCCTAACGATGCATCAATAAGTGGTTTTTCATGTTTGCAAGCAAGCCTGGTATCAACTTGCCGAACCCTGATGGTCGACGACCTTAGTTTGCCTTGGGTGTGAGGCGAATAAATGACCTTTCTACGTCATGTGAATACCTCTACACCATTTGCGCTCCAACTCATTTTAATCTAAAACCACAAAAGGGACTTCGTCATGACCCCTTCAAAATGGAAATTATTTCTGGTTATTTTTCATCTCTGCTTAATCAAGTTGTCTTCGTTTTTCGCAAATGTGGCACGCATTACACTCCATTCCTAACTACACGGATGTCATGGAATACATATCTGGCTTATCCAGTAGTAATTAATGGCTTACCGATGCATCGGCTTAGTCCCACGACCGAATTTCTATGGACCTATGTGTTGATTAAATAATTCTTTATATTCCTGTTGAGCAAATGCTAGGTGTTATTTTATTCTTTATCCATGAACAAGCTGACGTTTCGGCGGATTTCGCCTTCCTCAGAGCGGCATATAAAGCATCAGTTCAGTGGTTTTCATCTTTTCGAACAAGTCTGCTATCCATTTGCCCACGTCAGATGGATGACGATCTTAGTTTGCCTCGGGAGTGGCCTGAACCAATGACTTCTGCATATCGTGGGTCACTTATAATCACTGCACAATAGGCGCTCCAGTTATTTCATTTTAACTTGACACCACAGAGGTGAATGCGAATTGTTCACAACTTCTTCAAAGTGGGAATTTTCCTTCGTCGTTTTTTCATGACTTTTTAATCAAATCGTTTTCGTTTTTCGCCTATCACTAAAAGTTGATCGCCAAAGCGGCGCCAAACAAGCCATAACGGCAAACCGGTAGCAATTATGGTCTTTACAGAGGTAGCACGTGGAATTTTACAAGAGTTGTATGAGTAGATATGTATATATAACGTATATAACGTATACATGACATATATATGTGTATACATAAATATATATACGTTTGCATATGCATATATGTATGCATAAATGCATCGTATGTAGAAAAAAATCCTCTGAAGCACATTAAGACGTAGAAGAGTTGAAAAAAGTATAAAAAACTGGAATGAAAGACCAATGAGCAAAATTTGAGAAAAAGAATATATAGAACAACATGGTTCACCAACAGATGACAGCAGTTCAGATAATTTTCAAACTCTGGCAAAAATTTTGGCCCTCAAAAGTGCTAAAAACCCCAAAAATTCGTGTAAAGCATTCTCTTCATTCTTTTAAGGTAAAATCGAGCTGATACAATTATAATGAATAAAACTTTTTAAAAAATCTCTATCTGACGTCTTTTTCCTAATGGTTACCTTAGAAGTTCGAAAAAAAACTTGAAAATAAAAAAAACTTATAGAACAACGAGTTTGAAGCCGTTTTTCATTACATATATGTTTCATAGGTACTTTATTTTGTTGAAAAAAACTAGAAATATTGCATTTGTTAAAGAGAGCTCATTTTTTTCACTAATATCTACTGCTAGCGTTCATGGATATCCCAGTCTGGAATAACGATTCAGTAAAGCACCCGTTTTAAAATATTTCTCAATCTGTCTTTAATTCTAGTGACCGGAGGTGATCAAATCCCAAAGAAACTTGACAAACAATAGTAAACTTGAAAAGGAACGACGATTGTTGTTTAGCGCAACTTTTGTACTCTTATACCAATTGAGTAAATATGAATATGAATAATATCGATTTTTTCCGTTGAAAGCCATTTTTATAAGAGCTCCTAAAAAAAGAGGGGACAAAGACCAAAACGGAAAAGTTACGACACTTAAGAATGTTAGAATAAAGAAAAGATAATTGCTTCGGTCGGTATTTATGCCTAGGCTTCTAATCACTTGAAAAAACTGTTCGTAGCATATCAAAGTCTTGATCTAAGTCGTAAAACAACATTTTCAAAACACCTTTTGCACTTTTCAAGACAAAACCAATAAGGAATGGAGAAAGAGTACCAGGAAATAAAATCATAAAAAATAAAAATCCACAAAAAGAAGAACAAAATAGAGAAGAGTACGATTGATAAAGATTCAAAACAAAGAGGAGAAGCACCAAAAAAAAACCAAGAAGGTTGGCCGAGGAATGGATAGAAAAGAGCGGTAAGGGAAGAAAACACCTGCCGAACCTGGCACATTTGTATTTACGTCTAATGCGGCTCGTAACCTAGAGATGAACATCGAAAATCGCTCTACATCCCGTCTTATGGCCGTTGGAATCTGGAATATCAAAGATAGACAAGCGTTAAAACTGATAAGTTTGTAAGGAGCAAGGAGAAAAAGAAAAAGCGAACAGAACAGAAAAGCTTTTTAACACAACCCGACATCACATATTTAATGGATCCCAGTACTTTCATCCCTTCGTTTAGTTCTTTAATCGGATCGCTTTCTCGACTCCATAGCCAACAACGATCATCAGAATTATGTGTGGGTTCGAGTGCCATTTGAGGATATTTGGCCTAGTTCATAAGGGATATAGGACAATGCTCTCGGCGTTGGTCAATTCCTGAGGAATGTACCATGCCTTCGACTTCAGCTATCATCCTTAGAGATATTTGCAAAACTCTGGACCGCAGGTGCCTATGGTGGGAACGAACGCGCTACTGTCCTTTCCGGGGAGTAACGCGTTCACCACCACACCATGCGGGTCCTTTGTTTCGCACGTCTCTCAGCTATTTCTATCGATCTTTTGCCCGGGGAGTAACGCGTTCACCACCACACCATGCGGGTCCTTTGTTTCACACGTCTCTCAGCTATTTCTATCGATCTTTTTGCCACAGCAATCACCCGTCAGCGGGGTTGATCTGGGGAGCGCAAATCGGCATAGAACCCAGTTAAGCTGCGGCTGTAGTTGAAATCACAATGTTATACTTTTTTTTTATTTTCTGCCTACTAATTTCGCGGCAGTGTACTAAGCGAAATACAACCACCACGTTGCTGAGTTGGAATTTAGTTGGAATTCGTATGACTCCTTATGATGATGTGATTTTTATGTGTTTAAGTAGAAATTTCACTATTATTTATTATTATTTCTCATTTTTTTCACCAAACCATAAGGAACGTACTATTCAAACTGTACTGTTATACAAATTGCAAAGCTCAATTCTTGCACTTTGGCTCCGTGACACTGGATGACAATATAATTTGTGTTTTTAACAAACTCTGAAAAATAGAATTCTACATGAGAACAGAGAAATTTCGATAAATCTATTTCAGCGAGTCCAGAGTCGGTCTAACTACAGCGGAATCGGTTCGAAACATTAGTGAGGTGTGTGAGGCCAAAGAGGTCTTATCGAGTGCACGGCGCAGTGTTCGTTTGGAAAATTTCATCATAGCGTATCCACCTTCAAGGAAAGAGGTCGCGACGTCCTTCCAAATTACGACATTAAATTAAAGGATTTTCTGTAAGAAAATACACGAGCAACTGTCAGAGAACATGCAGATAAACTAGGCAGAAAGGTTTAAGTAAGATGAAGCTCTCGTAATTGATCAATCCCCGAGCGACCTCGGAGGGACGGAAGACTTGGTGAGTCTGAGGTGTGGGATGGAACTCATGTGTATTACAGGGCGGCTCTAACCGCTGAGGTACACGGCCTAAACTTGTCATAAGGATCTCAAATCTAAATAACTCGGAAAATCGAAACAATCCGACAAGTGGATGCTGCATGAATTGATTAGCAATCAAAGAAATCGTTGTTTTCAGCTATTGTCGACATTTTGCGCAATCAGAACGACTCGTTTCTTGAACGTAGTGTGCCGCGTAAGACAACTGGATCCTCTGCGTTAAACGGAGACCATCAGCTCAATGGCTGTACTGTATGAAGTCTCGTAGCAGTTTCCAAAGCCGAAACTTCGCTAAAAGAAGGTCACGCTGAACGTTTGGTGATCTACAGCCGGTTGGTCCATCCTATCGTACTGAATCCGATTGGAACAGTTACGGAAAAGAAATATGCCCAGCAAGTTAGCGGTTTGCACTAGAAACTTCGACGGCTACGCTCCTTTGCTCAATGGAAAGACTGCCAACGCTTCGAAGTTGAATGAGCAATGCTACAAAACTCTGCTTCATCCATCATAATTGCTTGGCATGTTGTCTAACAGTGACTATTTCTTTAAGCTTCTCAGCAACTTCCTGTGAGAGAAATCCTCCAAAAACCAAAACGAGGCTGAAGTTTCTTTTAACAACATAATTGCCTCCAGAACTCAAGCGTTTTAAGCAAACGGGTTATACAAATTCGTGCACAGAATAACCTGTAGATTGTAATTCTTATTTCTATCAAAAAATTCATTTTTATGTGCCACATTGAAAACATAGGTTAAAATGGCACATTAGTTTATGGACACCTAATAATTTCCCTATGTAGAGCAGGAAATCTGTTCACAAATCTCTATCATAAAGAATGTTGTGCTTTTAGGTTTCAAAAACGCAACCAATCAACTTTGAACTGCCGAAAAGACGATCAGAAAACTTCCAAGCAGTCATATTCAACAATGATGATTCTCCATCCTCTATCCAATAATGTAGGGAGTGGACAGCACAATGGTAGTGATGCCGGTCATCACGACCACGGTGCTGCTCCGATCTCGCTCCGGGATCCCCAAGTATCCCGTCCCTCCAAGGTCGGAAAGCTAGTATTGGACTTCTCCTGGAAAAATCACTTTCCGGAATATAACTGAGAATGCTGTAGGACGGCTACCTCAGGACTCCAGGAAGAATCGACTCGACCAGTATTCAACGACAATGAAGATGAAAGAGAAATCCTCTCGCAGCACTCGAAGCCACACGCAAAGTTTGGAAGACCTTCGTGGATGATGGATGCGGGAAAACGTATCGAACGTGAGAAGCGCTGGGTTTCACGCACTAGATTTGAAAGACGGGTCGTATGAGAACTAAAAAAAACCAGTGATGTATTATTTGCTGACTGCGGATGACATGAAATTTTTGATACGCGCCTCAAAGAAGAAGAGGAACCATTTGAAAAGTAAGAATTTCTTATTTAACAGAAGCTTCAATGTATCATTACATGCGCATCCCACTAATGAAAATTGGAATAGAAATAACTAACCCTTCTTTCCGCACAGTCGATGTCGTTCGAGGAGCAGACGCTACTCGTCGACGACATTGCTGTCAACCAACCAATACTAAAACTATTTCGTAAAATTCGAAGAGCGACCAAGCAATAATCTAAGTTTATGAAAACTGATAGCCATCAAAGCCTATGAGACAAAGAGAAAAAGACAGGACGGAAACGAGAAAAAAATTCTATAACCATTTGCAATAGATGTTTTGGTTGCTCTGTTCGTAATGAAATCAAATCTTACGATGAAGTGATAGATGGGGTAACAGACCACAGAAGATGGCTATGGTGGTGAGTAATGATTCATCCAGGAAAAGAAATATAAGAAGAAAAGAAGGCAAGAAGGAAATGAAAAAGAAATCGATGATGGAGTAGGAAAGCCAATTAATGCGCAAAAAATAACATCGATAACAAAGAACCCTAAATAACCAGTAGATATCCGTGGATGGAAATTTTTGACCATTCGGCTTATTCGCATTCAAATTGAAAAACTTTCGAATGTTGGAATTATTGACTCCTATGACAATGATTTCACATAGAAGAGGGCAGCACCAACATTTTGAACCAACTCCATCATAGTAAATTCCACATCATTGCTGTTAACGTGACGCAACAAAATCTTCCACCAGGTCTCCAAGAAATTGTTGTCGGATTTATAGCTTAGTTTTCTTGTATATATTTTAACAATAAGTTCCTTTTCGAATTCTGCTTAAGTACAGACCCTTGAAAGCTCACTTTATGCACTTCCGCTCTGTCTAAGTGGACTGTAATACAAATTGCGCCTTTGACAAATTTTAAAGGTTAGAATTTCAAATGCCAAAACAGAAACGTCGACAAGTCTGCTTCTACCATGAAACCTTAGCACGGTTCTGGTGCCACGCAAGCGCTGTCGAAGGCTTAGTATAACTCCGATCTGGCACATTTCGCCCCTGACAAATACGATCTTCAAGATGAGGGAGGTCTCGGATGTCTCTCTGCTGGTGACAAATTGGAGGTTTCTGTGCAAGTGAATAGACATGGAAATGATCGAGAGAGTGCGGAAGAAATAGCTGTGCGCATCTTAGTTGTCTTGGAACATTTCAACAAGTTGGAAAATCGAACAGAGTCGACAAATAAATGTCCCATGAATTTGGATGACAATTAAAGAGATGGTCGTTTTGAGCTTTTATCGGCGTTTCTTCAATGCAGCTAGAACGATTCGTTTCTCGAACGTGACATGTCGCCAGATGCTATAAAAGTGACACGAGGTCGGAACAAAGCACCATACTCGCTAGACTCCTCTCCTACCGATTATCACTTCTTCAAATATCTCGACAAACTTTTATGCGAAAAATGCTTCAGAGACCAAGCGGAAGTCGAAACTGCCCACAACGACTTTATCGCCTCCATAAGACCAGCTGTTTAAGCAACCGGCATAATCGAACTTGTTTCTCATTGAGAAAAAGCCGTCGATTCCAATAGATTTTACCCTCATCAATAAAGTAGAGAGGTGCCACTTTAGAAATATAGGTTGAAATCCGACATTTCCTGAAGACCTTTTAGCATTTTCAGCTCTATCTTCAATAAATATTTTTCCTCTCTATCGAGCAAATACGGATTTTCTTCCGAAATCTACCTACATTCATAGCTGAACTTATATTGTTTGTTTGTTTTAAAGTACTACAAATAGATATATCTTTCGTTTAGAAGCAGTTGTCAATCATTGTTTATGTTGTTTATGACCCTTGACCTTTTGTCTCGTCAAAAAATGGAGAAACGGGGTTTCTAAAACCTCCTACCTATTTGGATTTAATCGAATGTCCTATTCAGCACATTCACCAATAATCACAGGCGTATTTCACACAGCTACTGACATCTATGGTATTTTAACCAGGTTTGTCACCTTTCCCAGTGATTATGGCAACATGACACGATTGCTATGAGGACGGCCTTTCTAGATATTTCGATTCTTGTAATTCTGAAACAAACGACCAGATCGAAAATTGACTGCAATATAGAAGATATTTGAAAAAGCGTGTTTTATCTTGTCACTCCAAAAAACCTTCGCTTAACTTTAAGGAATTCTACCTTTCTGAGGTTATAGGTTCCTCTGCTCATTTGGACACTGAAGGCAATGTTGTTTTAGTGTTAGATTAAGCTATGAAAGACAACCATGTGGCAAAAATGAACGAAGGAATCATTGGACAATTTTTTCCAAACAGCTAATGTATTACCGTTTTTCAAAGCTAGACGAACACGTATAAGACGTTTATGAATGGTTATGATTATTTTGGCCGAAATACCGAAACCAACAGATGGCAAGTTCTCGAAGGCGCCGATTGTAGGACGAGCGTTTCTTTCGAAGTCAGAACGTTAGAATATCAGACCAATGTGTAACAAAAGCACGAAACTTGAAGACTCGACATCACACTACCGATTTGACTAGCACTTTTTAAGCACGCAAAAAATGGATCACATGGTGTTATAGCTACCAATAAGTATTTGCTTACTCACTTGGATACTTGGACGGTCCGTCTTCACGAGCTGTGCGGACCCCAGCACATATGCCATTCGCTCCTCTCTTTCGCAATCGTAGTCCATGNTTGGACGGTCCGTCTTCACGAGCTGTGCGGACCCCAGCACATATGCCATTCGCTCCTCTCTTTCGCAATCGTAGTCCATGGTGGTGGTCTTACTCGAGCATGGTAGCGTTTGTGAGTCTCATACCATGTTCTGTAAAACAACTGCAGCTGCAAGTACAGCTGATTAACTATGTTTACGAACACGTCCGCCCAACGTGTAGGTGGTCGTCCAAAGGGACGTTTCCATTCTTTTGGAGTCCACTCTAATGTTCTTTTCGTCTATCCGTCGTCTATTCTTCTCACTATGTGACCGGGCCATCTATGTTTCGCTATCGATGTATATTCTCTTGGATCTCGAAGACGTGACAGATTTTGAAGGCCAGAGCTTCGCATTCCGGCTACATATTGAGAGTGCCGATTATATTTCAGAAGACATCACTAAAGCGCTCTGTGAGTTGTTCGAAGCATTCTTGACGTGGTTAAAGTATCAATTCACGTCTCTGCAGCATAACAGAGCGTTGGCAGGACCGTGGAATCAAAGAGATGAGCGCACATTTTCGGGTCCTTCAGTTGGTCGGTGGCTTCTTTGAGAGGCCCGAATGCGGCCCAAACTGCTCTCCTTCTTTTATCTAGTTCCTCGTTCATGTCGTTTTCCATGTTCATTGATCGCCCAAGGTAAACGTACGACGTGGTCTCTGCAACGAGAGAGCCATCCAATTCAATTTTTCGCCTTCGCACCATGGGCTTTTCATGAACTGGGTCTTCTTTCGATTTATGCGAAGTCCGATCTTTCCTCCGTCTCGTTGAGCTCGTTGATCACCTCTGCTCCGCTAGTACTTCCTGGAAAGTTGACAATGTCGTCGGCAAAATGAAGGCTTAATAGGAATTTTGCACCAATACGCATGCCTTTCTCATCCCAATCGAGTGACTTCATTATCCACTGCAGTGGGGCACTGAACAGCTTTGGCGATATTGTGTCGCCTTGTCGAACCCCCTTTCCTATGGGTATTGTGAGAGGTCGATAGAAAAGTTGTATTTTCGTAGTCCAGTTCCGATAACAGTCGGACAGAGTCATTACGTAGGACGGGTCCACTCCTTGTTCGACAAGCGCTGATAGGATTGCATTCGTTTCGACACTGTCAAACGCCTTCTCATAGTCGACAAAGGTTAGGACAAGAGGCAAGTGATATTGCCGACAAACTTCGATGACCTTGGACACGGTTTGGATGTGTTTCATGCAGCAGAATCCTTTTCGAAATCCTGCTTGCTCGACTGGTTGCGCCTCATCCGATGTCCTTGATATGCGCGAGCGGGTAATCTTCGTAAAGAGCTTGTAGAGTACACTTAACAAGCATATGGAACGATAGTTACGAAGATTCCTTCGGTCTCCTTTTTTGGGTAGGTTAACCGTGCGCGACGTCTTCCACTGGTCTGGGATTTTCTCCTTTTGAAGGTAGCGTGTCATATGATTTGCGAGAAGTACATGTAAATTGTGGCCTCCAGCTCTAAGAAAATCGGCACTGATATTATCGGGTTCTGGAGCTGGGCTTCTTTTCATGCTTTCTATCGCAACTCGAACCTCCGACGGAAGAATTCCAGGTGGTTTTTTTCCGGCGGGGATATTAGGGTCCGGGACGGAGATTGTGGAACGGAGAAGGTTGGTGTAGAACGTTTGCGCTATTAATTCCATATCATGGCAAGAAATTTTGACGATCCCATCTTCGTTCATCAGGGCCGACAGCGGAACATTGTAATCACACAAGTCCCGGCGGCATTTTTTCAGACTGCTTTTTTTCTCTGCTGCTTCCAGTATTTTTTTTGCTTGTACCGTTGTAGATCTTCCTGCAAAGCTCTTCGTCAGCTGGCATTTATTTTATTACTAGCCATGTTAAACGTGTTGCTGTAGGATCAAGCTTCAGTTTCCTACTCTTTTCGAGCAACTCCTTAGTAGTGATAGAGATGTGATCCGATCTTCTTGCTTGAGGATCTGAGGCGAATTCGGCACAGCTTTTCAGTCTTTCGACAAGCACTCGTAGCCTTCGGTTGGGTCTTCTTTAACCTGGCGGTCACATTTGTACAGGACTCCGTTTGGAATGTTCTCGTCGTATACAGCTAGACTTCTTTCTCATGGTCGATGAAGAGAGTTCTTTTCCAGCTTGCGGCTGAATCGAATCTTCGCGCGAAGAAGGCGGTGATCGGAACCAGTACAGAATGACGGGACTACCGATGTGTCAAGTAGGCACCATCTTCTATTTGTCAAAATTTGGTCGATCTCCGCATGAGTCATGCCGTTGGGAGACTCCCATGTCCAGCGGCGGCTTTCTTTCTTCTGGAAGAACGAGTTCCTATGAGAGAGACGTGCCGCTGACAAGAGTACTGCGAGACGGTTCCCATTCTCATTCTTTTCTCCTCCGATTCTCCAAAATTTCCGATCCTGTATTCATTTTCGTTGGCCTTTCCTATTCTGGCATTGAAGTCTCTAACAACAAATTTATGATATGCTTTATCATTGCGGATGACTTCCTCCAACTGATAGTAGAACGCATTTAATTCGCTCTCATCAGCTACGTCGGTAGGTGACTAACAGTTGATGATTGTAATCTTCTTATAACGCGCCAGTCAAAGAAGAAGGACGGTCATGTGAGGGGAAAGGATCTTGTATGAGTCGACGAGATGGACAATGGACGGGTCGACGACAAAGCTTACGCCACCGGCCTTTCGTGACGGGACCTTTTCTCCGCGGATCACGAGGGCCCCGTTGTTTAGTTGGCATATGTCGGCCTTCTTGATTTTTGTTTCTTGTAATGCGATCTGCGGCTACAAAAAAAACGTAAAGATCGGTGTCTGTGGAGAGTGTTCTGGCACTATACGTGCATAGTAAGAAACAATCTCCATGGCGTGTCGAGCGTGTGCTCGTCAGATCAGGTTCCAATGACGTCCTGCGTAACCCGAGATTTTCTGGCCTCTCATCGGTCGTCTCACCACCTGACGTCATAGAGGGAGCACCCAGTGTACGGAGTACTGAAGCTGGCCTATTGCTGATCGTGCAACTTGGTCTTCCCTGAAGTCCTGACTTAACCTTGAAAGGGCGTATCCAGGTCTTCACCACGATGTGGAAAAGTATCTCTTCGGCAACGAATTCTTCGCTCGGTCTTCCTACTAACTGATTAGGAGACTACGCTAAAACTCAGAGTTGGGTAATCAAATCGGTATCGAATTAATTTGAGAAAACCTTTCTCTGATCTACTTTGCGCGTAGACTACTTGGATGAAAAGCTGTAACAGTGATGCGGCTCACTGAGGATTAAAATTAAAGGAACGAAATCAACCTTCGAATACGTCGATGTGCAGAACAAAATTCTTCAAAGCGCTTAGCTGATGGAGAGTAGAGAGAGACCCAGTGGAAAAACTGGGTACTCCATAATACGTCATGGGTGGTCCACGAAATAAAGAAAAGATTACTAATCAATGTTTTCCAAGTAGTTGGGCTTACACGAGGTTGAAAAACAACCTTTATTCCACTAAGGTTTCGACGTCGTCGCCTCCATCAGAGCCGACGATCAGTGTTGATGGTCCACAGTTATTCGTGTTCTCAATTTGGCCCCTTCGTTATCTCACCCAGACGGATCCTCTGCAGTGAACATTACACGAATGAGGCATGCTCACCTGGAAGATTAGTGGAGTGGAGTAAAAGCTTGTTCGTGACTATTTGATTACTTACAATAGCCCTTACAACAACTAGTTGGTCCGGTCATATGATGAGAAGAACAGTAGACTGAACGAGCATGCAAACGCCCTCTAGGACGACCATCTACACGTTGGGCTTGCATGTGAGTCACTATTGTTAAACAGCTGCACTCGAAGCTGCAGTTCCTTTACAAGTCACGGTATAGGTCTCGTGCGCTCCACCATGTTTGAACCAAACCACCACCGTGGACGACGATTGCGATGCAAAGAAACGAATATGAAATGTGCCAAAGCTCACAGATCTCGTGAAAACGGTCGTGCATGCATTTATGCGGGTTATTACAACTGAATTACACACGTCGTAGATGTTGGAAATTAGTTGAAGATCTTTCAATGTTTTTCATCAATAAGCAGACACGAGGTTGTTAATATAGAATTTATTAGAACACAATTGCTGACGTTTCGGCGGTTTCGCCTTCTTCAGAGCCTGGAAAGGTCAAATTGAGATGCGATC
>UYYA01005324.1:0-27421 GCA_900624975.1 Angiostrongylus costaricensis | reverse complement strand
TATTGTATTGTGTTTTTATGGAAGTAAATGTATGCTGTTTAAAAACCTCGCGATTGCTGAGCAAGAAAACGACACATTCGTACTCAGAAGGATCTTTTAAAAGACAATGCTGTTTGCTGTTTTATGCTTTATATCTATGCTTTGTCTCAGCCATATTTTATATCTCTTCCAATTGAACAGGGGCGCGTATGACGACGCACCACATCGGGTTGCGAAATGTTTCAAATGATGATTGATGAAACAAGCCATGCCGTTCAGAATGCTGACTACACCTTTTCTTATGAAACTGAGCATCATAAAGGCCTTGCTTACTGAATAGTTATGGCTGTAGGCGTTGACGAAGATGACCAAATGAGCGAGTTCGAGACCTAACTTCGCAAGTGCCTCAATAAGTCCGTCCGTCTGCGGTGTCTGGACGAACGGCACTTTTCCGCTGCCCAGCGAAATTCTGTCGACATCCGAAAGTCAGGTAAAATCAGTACTCAATTGGAGCATACGATATTTTTTATTTTTGTTACAAATGACTTAATGAACTACAGGCTTGATCAAAGTATTAAAGGCTCTTGAATATTTGGCAATGACTAGTGTAGCGATCAGTGCAAAGTACCAATGCCCAATTATCGCCCCATCCCCATATACCTAGAAACTACATAGCGCAAGGATTCCCAGATGTATGCATTTAAAATTAATGTCCGCCAATTAAATCGACTTTTACTGGAAAAATGGCGCGTGTAGCGCAGTGGTCGGAGGAACCCTGCAATGCACATAGGATCGGTCCCCACGCGCAAGGCTCACTAAGCCTCGTATTCTTCCGCGGGTGGTAAATTGGTACGACTTGTCAGGGAGCATAGCAGCACTAGCTCGATACATCGGTAGACCAACGCGAGTCCTTATAAAGGTCAGGTATGCATTCAATCACCTCCAAACGAAACTTAGTGAAGTCGAATGCTTGGCCCACCCCTCAGGAATTGATCAACGCTGAGAGTCTTGTCCTTTTTACCCTTCCATTATTTTTCACGGCAGGATATGATGTTAAATGCAACTGCTATGATACTGAGATATTTTCAGACCTGGACCCTAGGCCAGATCGAACTCGCGGTTACACTTTGCGGAGCACACGTGTTACCCACGGCACCACTAAGTCCATTGCTTTGTCTTTCTATCAGCCAGTTTTCTACCTAATAGTGCCATCAACAATCATTCAACGAAGAAATTTCTTTTTGTTGTGTGTTGAATTGCAATAGTGAAACGGATCATTCCACTCTTTTTAAATGAACCTCGAGACCTTCACAACCATCCCGAAATCTCTGACACTAACGTTGCACCGTAAGGTCACTTCGTTCCACTATGAAGTACAACTTCGATATTGCGAACGACCCTCACTTCAATTTGTAAATCGAAGCAGAAGCTATAATAGCGTATTGCTCTCTATATTCTTATTGAAATAAAGTGAATAATAAGAATAACTGAAAGGGAATTCCAGGAGTTTGCTCCTCATCGTCAACTTGACGATCTGTGCAATTTACGAATATGTCTCAGCCACAAGTGTACAAAATTCCTCTGCTTGTTATTACTGTATCGACTTGATTTGAAAGTCGCCGACATTTCTCGGATAAGTGTTGGAATACGAAACGAACGAATATGCACACCTGAAGCCGCTTAGAGGTCCAGCTCCCTTTCAAGGTGTCGCAATCTCTTGAATGCTTCTGTCACCCTTCATCCAAATTCAGAGGCTCTAAGGATAACAGATAAAGCGTTCAGCATTGATCAATTCTTTAGCGATACGGGGTGGCATTAGGCCTTATTACATATCATAGATGGAATTTAATAGATATTTGGCCTAAGCAATGATGTGCGGTTCCATCGATGAATTAAATAAGTGCTTCCATCCTCACGGCAAAGTTTAGTAAGATCATACCGACCTCGAAATATCATCGGCTTTGGTGTGCGGAGGGCGTAAGACGGAATCAAAGACAACGTGTGAAATGTACAGGTACATCTTATCACTGCCGAACGCGCTCAATCGGAAGCCAATGAGTGGAGAATGTAGGAGTGAGCCTTGGTGCCGTCGGAGCTCATCAGTATCTCATCACTTTCTGTTCGTGGAAGCATAGAATTTGTCTTCAATCAATAACTTATGGTTTTACCTTGTAAAAAAGACAGTGTCCCAATTTGATCAAGCGAATTTGTATAGTGGTGGTTTTTCCGCGAAACACTGAATTTGAGGCAGCAAGAAGGACAGTATCACGTTTTGTAACATATTGTTGCATAGTTTCGTAGTTCCGAAAACAATAAAAAAGACCAGTATTTTTTAATTTTTTTAAAATCTTATTCTATTTGACCCTTCTTTACGTCTACTGTGCGGATCGCAGCACTTCTCACATGCAATTCGTTTCTTCGCATCCATCATCCACGATGATCTTCCAACTTTACTTGTGGCTTCAGCTGATGCTTGAGGTTTTTCATTTCATCTTGAATGTCGTAGAATGCTGTTCTAGCAATTCTCCCTGGAGTCCTAAGATAGTCGGGATGGAACGTTCTCAACTGGATTGCATAGGGTGATTTTTTCCCAGACAAGTCCGGTACCAATTTCCTGATCCCGGAGGGATGACATGCTTAGTTGGTCCGGAGCAGAATCAAAGTAGCACCATGCTTATGATGACGGGCATTACTACCGCTGTGCTACCCGCCCCTAAAAGAGAACTTCCCAAAAAGGGAACCAATAAAAGAAACTAATTATTCATCTTGGGAATGGGAAACACACAAGCTGAACAAATTGAAAAAATGTAACTATGAAGAATTTCCGATATTCCGAGTATAGATAGAAACTTTAGAGTACGACTACCTACTAACCGGATCCATTGAAAATTGCCCTCCTTCGAGCAAAGTGCATTCCTGATGGTGGTAAATGAGTTTTATACGGGATGATCCCAAAGCCATCAATGTGACTAGTGGTCCTGTAATAAATCAACTAGTACATCAGCACATTCGCGTCTCAACAAATTTTTGGTCTCCGGGAAATTTTCAGGCAGATTTTTGGGGTTTTTTTTTTACTTTCCCAACAATTTACTGCTTATTGCTTTGTGAATGTAGACCATTACCACTACGACCGGAATGAAGTGAATTATTGTTTATAACGAAGGCATGATGACATCCTTGAAGCTTTGCTTTCACCAAAGGACCCAAGCATTTTGGTGACTCATTTGAATCGAGCAGAAAGACACTTTTCTGCTCAACTCTTCAAAACTTCAAAAGGCAGAGGATTCCAGATTTCGTTTGATCAACAAGAATACGAAGAATTACTTAGTGAATGCCGAGGTTAATAGAAAGGCGGTCGTGGGATTTATTACGAGACGTACCAGCAAGATACTTCCGACTTGTTAAAGAAGCGCTGTCACTTAGACAAAAGATCGTCTTAGCTCGATAGTCAATACACTTTCTCCGCCGCTGTCTAAAACACCGAGTCGTTCTGAACTTCATCAAGCGAAGACGACTACATGATGTATGCGGACCACCAGAGAACAGTCACCGAGTACTGGACATCGAAGTTCGAATACTACGCACCTGTCTACGAAACCGACAAAGCCAGATGTTCGCCAAGTGGAGAAGTGCGGGTCGAAGGGAAACTTTTGTTCTCAGTACTTGGAGGACCGCCTGTGGAGGAGAATAGTGGGCAGGTCAGTGTTGATTTGCAACTCTTTTAGGCCTAATGCTAAAGTAACTTTGCGGAAAAAATTCGTAGACCTTTTGAGTAAATCGCATAACACAGCTTCAATAGCGCACAGAAATATCGCTAACGAACATCGAACAGGTCACAGTAGGACAAGTAATGTGCAAGAAAACTCAAGACTAACCGTGTTAGGAGGCATGACTCTCCCTGACGGCGCGCGCTCATTATTAGAATTGGGACCGAGTTTCTCACCATCTGAACCCATTTCTAAGATAACCTTGTGTAGGGTCGCATGTAGTTTACATGAACTTCAAGATAGACTCAGCAAAAAGCTAGAGATGAAGCGCGAAATAGGTGCAAACAAGACTAAGTGAGGACCCTACCAATAGCACCACTTCCTTAGCCGTTCCTTAGACAATAAGAGCCCAATAATAAGGTCGATGTTAAATTTCGGATGTTTACGATGTTTACGGATGTCATGAAAATGCTCCACCTTATTCCTCATCATCTGAGGAGTTTAAAAGAAAATACCGAAAATTAAACCACGAATATGCTAAAGTGGCAAGAGCTGCTGCTTTAAAACCATCAGTTATCTCTCAACTAAGAGTTAACTAACCAACATCTCCCGTCTTCTACTTGCTTATAAAAACTTATAAGTTAGTTTTCTTCGTATTTTTGTTGAGCAAACGCGAGGTGTTATTATTCTTCGTTCACGATTAAGCTGACGTTTCGGCGGATTTCGCCTTCCTCAGAGCCTGGAAAGGTCAAGTTGATAGCAATCCACTCGGCCAGACGCCTCCATAACATAAACAAAGAAACTCTAAACCAAGATTTCAATCACTTTAAACACAGCTTTGCACACTCACCGCTTTCTATGAGGTCTCCACTAAGTATGTCACGTAGAGACCAACCGCACAGAAATCACGTGGAAGTATAATGTGCCCCTCACATCAGAAAAGCAGTTTTATATACCGCCCTATATCACGCGTGATAATGAGGCATTCTTCCTTGCGGTTCATTTTCGGATTTCTGGAATTAATCCAGAGTGCCTCGAGGGTTTTTCGCGCCTGTGTTCTCGATTCGCGTGCGAGGATCGTGACACATACTTCGAAGTCGTCCCCGTTATGTCTCTGGGTCCTATGCGTGCCTAGCGGGGTATTTGGTCTATTTTTGCCGGCTAGGTGTTCTTTCATGCGGACACAGAGGGGTCTACCCGTTTCNATGTTTACGGATGTCATGAAAATGCTCCACCTTATTCCTCATCATCTGAGGAGTTTAAAAGAAAATACCGAAAATTAAACCACGAATATGCTAAAGTGGCAAGAGCTGCTGCTTTAAAACCATCAGTTATCTCTCAACTAAGAGTTAACTAACCAACATCTCCCGTCTTCTACTTGCTTATAAAAACTTATAAGTTAGTTTTCTTCGTATTTTTGTTGAGCAAACGCGAGGTGTTATTATTCTTCGTTCACGATTAAGCTGACGTTTCGGCGGATTTCGCCTTCCTCAGAGCCTGGAAAGGTCAAGTTGATGGCAATCCACTCGGCCAGACGCCTCCATAACATAAACAAAGAAACTCTAAACCAAGATTTCAATCACTTTAAATACAGCTTTGCACACTCACCGCTTCTTATGAGGTTTCCACTAAGTATGTCACGTAGAGACCAACAGCACAGAAATCACATGGAAGTATAATGTACCCCTCACATCAGAAAAGCAGTTTTATATACTGCCCAATATCACGCGTGATAATGAGGCATTCTTCCTTGCGGTTCATTTTCAGATTTCTGGAATTAATCCAGTACGCCTCGAGAGTTTTGCGCGCTTGTGTTCTCCATTCCTGTGAGAGGAACGTGACACATACTTCGAAGTCGTCCCCGTTATGTCTCTGGGTCCTATGCGTGCCTAGCAGGGTATTTGGTCTATTTTTGCCGGCTAGGTGTTCTTTTATGCGGACACAGAGGGGTCTACTCGTTTCGCCAATGTATTCGTCACCACACGTCTTACAGGAGATCAGGTAAACTATACCCGAGCTCATGCAATCACCGTCTCTACCACTGGGGCAAATCATGCAATTCTGAGTTGCACATAGACGGTCATATAGGCGGTTATGAACTAGCTGGCGCTTAAGATTACTCGGTGGTATTTCAACTACGCTCACCGAATTCTCTAAGCCCGCCCTTCTTAAGCAGCGTTTTATAACCGTACTTATATCATTTGAGATGAAGGGTAGGATAAACGGGACCCTTCTATCGCTAGAGTTGTCGTTTAGGGGCCTAGGATTTCCACTNAGGAGATCAGATAAACTATACCCGAGCTCATGCAATCACCGTCTCTACCACTGGGGCAAATCATGCAATTCTGAGTTGCACATAGACGGTCATATAGGCGGTTATAACTAGCTGCGCTTAAGATTACTCGGTGGTATTTCAACTACGCTCACCGAATTCTCTAAGCCCGCCCTTCTTAAGCAGCGTTTTATAACCGTACTTATATCATTTGAGATGAAGGGTAGGATAAACGGGACCCTTCTATCGCTAGAGTTGTCGTTTAGGGGCCTAGGATTTCCACTACACCTATTCCGAGCAACAGTTTCGTAACCATTAGAAATGGCAATTTGCCGTGCCAAGTTCCGGAACTCCTCTCTCTGCTCTCTTCCCGTGCACACGTTGGTTGCTGTTCG
The DNA here is from genome assembly GCA_900624975.1 of Angiostrongylus costaricensis. Classification (NCBI taxonomy): domain Eukaryota; kingdom Metazoa; phylum Nematoda; class Chromadorea; order Rhabditida; family Metastrongylidae; genus Angiostrongylus; species Angiostrongylus costaricensis. The sequence goes on along the minus strand of UYYA01005324.1, from coordinate 21,068 downwards.
AAACATGTTTCTTAAATGAGGGGCACATTATACTTCCATGTGATTTCTGTGCGGTTGGTCTCTACGTGACATGCTTAGTGGATACCTCATAAGAAGCGGTGAGTGTGCAAAGCTGTGTTCAAAGTGATTGAAATCTTGGTTTAGAGTTTCTTTGTTTGGTTATGGACGCGTCTGGCCGAGTGGATTGCTATCAACTTGACCTTTCCAGGTTCTGAGGAAGGCGAAATCCGCCGAAACGTCAGCTTAACCGTGAACGAAGAATAATAACACCTCGCATTGGCTCAACAAAAATACGAAGAAAATTACTTGATCAATGCCGAGGTTAATAGAAAGTCGGTCGTGGCAGTTATAAGTTAGTATCCAGCGATGATCTTGCGTCTACCGATCCATCATTATTTAAGGTTAGGCCTATCATTGGCTGTGTAGACGGGTCAAAGGATAGTATAACATGGTTTTTAACCATACTATTTGACCAGTCATTGAAACAAATTCCAGCCCATCTTACGAATACCCAGATGTTTCTGCATCGTCTGCGTACTGTGCAGCCGAGCAGCGCGTACGTGATGGAGTCCTTTGACGCTACCGCCCTTTATACAAATGTGTCGAACGGCTCCGCAATGGAAGCCGTATTCGAACTCTTTATACAACACGAAGGAGAAATAAACATGTATAACTTCAACATAGAGTACTTGATGGCACTCTTAAAAGAATGCTTGAGCTACTGAATCTTCAGATGGTCCGGACTACGCTCAAATAAGAGCGTTGGCAATGGGACAATCACTGGCACCAAGTCTTGCCATTGCGTTTATGTCTAAGGTGGAAGCACCTGTGACCGACCTCGTGCCACTACTCTACTGTAGCTATATAGATGACTGTTTTGTCCTTTGCTCAACACAAGAGAAAATGGACAAGTGTTTCGAGTTGTTGAATGAACAGTCAGAGTATATCAAGTTCACCCGAGAGAAGCCGAGAGAAAACTGGCTTCCATTCTTGAATGTCCAAATCAACTTATCAGAAAATTGCTACATTACGAAGTGGTACCGAAAGCCAAGTAGTAGAAACATCTTGGTTCATTACCTCTCTTCTCACCCTTCTCACATGAAAACGGCGCTTGTAAGAAACATGTTTCGAACAGGAACCAACGTGTGCACAGGAAGAGAGCAGAGAGATGAGTCCCGGAACTTGGCGCGGCAAATAGCCATTTCTAATTGTTACGAAACTGTAGCTCGGAATAGGTGTAGTGGAAATCCTAGGCCCCTAAACGACAACTCTAGCGATAAAAAGGTCCCGTTTATCCCACCCTTCATCTCAAATGATGTAAGTGCAGCTATTAAACGCTGTTTAAGAAGGGCGGGTCTAGAGAATTCGGTAAACGTAGCTGAAATGCCACCGAGTAATCTTAGGTGCTAGCTACTTCGTAACCGCCTATGTGAGCGTCCATGTGCAATGCAAAATTGCATAATTTGCCCTAATGGTAGAGACGGTGATTGCATGAGCTCGAGTACAGTTTATCTGATCTCCTGTAAGGTATGCGGAGACGAATACACTGGCGAAACGGGCAGATCCCTCTGTGTCCGCATAAAAGAACACCTAGTCGGCTCGGCAAACATAAACCAAATACCCCACTACGCACGCGTAGGACTCAGAGACATAACGGGGAGGACTTTGAAGTACGTGTCACGATCCTCGCACAGGAATGGAGAACACAAGCGCGCAAAACTCTCGAGGCGTTCTGGATTAATTCCAGAAATCCGAAAATGAACCGCAGGGATGAATGCCTCTTTATCACGCGTGGTATTGGGCAGTATATAAGTCTGTTATTTTGATGGGACGGGCACATTAAGATTCCATGTGAGCTCTGTGCAGTTGGTCTCCACGTGACAGATTTAGTGGAAGCCTCAGAGAAAGCCGTGAGTGTGCAAAGCTGTGTTCAATGTGATTGAAATCTTGGTTTAGCGTTTTCTTTGCTTGGTTATGGAGGTGTTTCAGCCGAACAGATTGCTGTCCACTCGGCCTTTCCATGCTCTGAGGAAGACGAAATCCGTCGAAACGTATTTGTGAATAAAGAATGAAAATAACACCTCGCGCTTGCTCAACAAGAATACAAAGAATGACTTGATCAATGCCGAGGTTAATAGAAAGTCGGTCGTGGGAGTTACTGCAAGATGTAGCGGTAAAGTCCGTATGGATTCGGAATTGTCATTAATTGCTTGAAATTCAACTTACAAGTGTTAAAGCGAATTCTCTTCTTGAACCATGTTACGTTTACTGAAACAGCCGGTTTTCTCCGCAAAGAATAAACAGCTTGATGGCCTAGCTCACCCAGATGAGAGAGGATTAACGCAATTTTTATTCAGCTTTTTGCTTCGATACATCGAACGTTCTAAAGGAAAAAACACTTGCATGCCAAATTATCTGGTGCACACTTTCTTTTTTTTTTTACGTGATTCGTAATCACATCCACTGTGCACTTTCCAGGTATTCCTAAGTTCGATTCCTTTTCCTCGAATTTATCTTCCACAATGGTCTTCGAACATTTCGCGTATTGTTTCGGCTGTTATTTCAGGATTCTGTCTTCTTTACGAATGTCATAGAATGATGGTCGGATATGTTTTTCCTTCAATCTTGGAGCTAGCTGGGTTGAGGTGCTCCCACGTTTACCGGAAGGATGCGCGAAGGAGGGACTCTGCTTCCTGATGAGCTGAATCACCAACCAGTGCGCTGCATTTTACATGTTGAGTTATAGCGAAGGCAAAAAACACATAATTTCGATTCCAATACTTTCCGTCTAGTCTGATGCCGATGTAATCAGTGTTCCGTCTTTGGTAACTTTCTCCAGAACCTGTCCTACCTCTAGGAAAGTGCATCTTAAAGCAGTTTTCTTTTACCGATAATCTCAGCAGTTAGGCGATCACTATAATAGTCAGAGTGGGGATTCAACTATATTAAATTTTTGATAAGCGCTCGCGACGAACCTCTGCAAATTTCATTGGTTCCGATCTCTCTATTTGGATAGATAAGACGGATAATTAGGATGTCATAACAAATGAGTCGTCCTGATTGGATTCCACTGGCAGCAGCAGTTGAGCACTTCTTCTTCTCTTTACGGAAATTAGAACAAACAGTTCTTGTTCTTTCCGATGCAAAGACATGCCTGACGTTGATCTCTTCCACATCTGATGGCGATCATAGCATTACGGCGCCTTTAACACAAATGATTGATTTGTTCCCATTCGACGAACACCGATCCATTCTGTTCCAATGTTACTCTCTCTCTGCCACCCAAATAACGAATTAAGCCCTGTTTCACCACTCCAGTGTTTTCACAATTTCCGAAAACAAGTTCTTTTCTTATTTCCGTTGATTTTTCGGTGAAATTATTTAAAAAGCTTGGAATTTGACGATAATGCTCACATTAGAGGCAATTCTGGTCTAGGGATTCGTATCGAAAACTTTTGGTACAATTGAAACAGCTGAATAGCTATTACGGCAAGCATCATTTCTTTAGGACTGAGGTTAAACTTTGGTGAGGCTACCTGAATAGGTCGATTCCGGTTTTCATAGTTTCTGTTCTCGCCAGTCATTTCGTCACAAAAGTACATGCATTCATTACAAAGTTTGAAACTCGTTATGGTATTGCTTTTGATTTTCTAGCTCAATATACCATAAAGACCTACTGGAACGTTTTTTTGGGTTTTATAGCTTAGATAATCTCTTCACATTTTAAAGCCAACTAATCGGAGCCAAGAGTTTCTAAAAACTTGTTGGACGTTTGATCTAATTGCCGAGTTCTATCCATGCTTTAACTCTTTCATAAAAATCTTGCCTGTTACAGATGTGCACACTCCTCTACTTGCTCTCTTCCCTGGTTATGGTCATTTCTGAGGAGCTGATACTTGTGCAAACGGTGAGTTCAATTACTCGTAATGAAGCAAAACTTTCTCAGAAAACCTCTACTTTTAGGGAACACATTCGAAAAAAGTCCAAAGCTTGTGAATTTATGAAATTATATCCGCCTTCTCGTTAATGATTAACTTTAGTTCATTTATCATTATTGTTCACGCATGAGTCGTATTTGACTCACACCTAGTTGAAACTTGTTGCGCCTTCCAACCTCAAGCAGTCATACTTCGGTTAATTGTGAACTTTATTAGTTGACTTAATAATTAAATCTTAAGAAACTGTTTCATTAACTAACAACTGAATTTTGCCAGAATCGTAGATCATTATTTGCAACACTCAGCCTTTACTGTCACTTAACGATAAGATTCTGATTTTCCGAATCGTTTTTCCTTCTTATTTTTCCTCAAAGTTCCTCTAGCAGTGAAGGGCTTGAACAACCAGGGTTTCGTCTAACAAGTCATGCTGGTGTCCTGTTTTCACTGCTGTGCTTACGTTGGGAAGGAGAAGAAGGAGAATTTAGAAAATTCTAGTCTAGATGAAGCTAGAATTGTTTGTGTTGAAAGCTGTTGTTTCGTTCATATCATACTATTATGTAAAGGCGTTTTGCGCAGGTTCTGACTATAGATGCAGTGAACATTCTCCTCTGGACGAGCATGTCGTCTAGTTTTGCTCTTAGCTCTCTACGTGGTCGTATTTCGTCTAAATGACCAACACTGTTGTTCTCATCGTGCAGAAGTCCCATCCGTTTTTAGTCTTATCTGTCTCGTTTAGCTGCACCCTGGTCCAAAGCTTTCGCTCGGAGCAGTCTTTGGCCTATCCCTTTCCTTGCCACGACATCAAATTTTGTCGATATTCAGTAAAAAAGACTGTTACTCACCAAACAACTTTTTTTCCTGTCAATATGTGTCTTTCTGTCCTGTTTTTTTCGTGTTTTCCTACCAACTTAATCCTCGGTATGTCCTCGACAGTCTTCATGTGGCATTCAATATCAGACGTTAATCAACATGTCGGTGGGTGTTGTCGGCACTACTTCTTCCGCGCTATGATTGAACGTTCGAGGTCTTCATCGAATTACAAACATAGGATAATTGTACTGAGATAGTGTTATTTAGCAAAAATCGTCTTGAGGAGAGCGGATTATCGCCTGTATAAGACGATGACTAAATCGGGTGCATGGCAGTGCTATCATGATAGCGTAAACAGCTCTACGTCGCCTAAATGTACAAAGTTGTGGTCTTTTGGTGTGAAGAGTGCCCCCCTGAAGCGCTCAACTGTTAGTCTTTCTTCTTCGAAATAAAAAAAACCTCTTGCATCGACGTTGTTCAAGAAAGCTCTACGAAGTGATTTCTTTTGATTTATTTCGATAGTTCATTGGAAACCCGTTGGTCCCAGGCTCATCTTCTTCCCATCTTAACCCTCTTGTTTAGGTCTACCGTAAAATCCATTTAGAACTTTGTTTTCTTGTTTGCTAAATCATCCTAGCCTTAACAGTGTGTCTTTTCCTCGGTCATCAGTCAGCGACGCTTAAAAGTAACTGTGGAATTTTTTTCTTCTTTCTAGGATGGCTGTGTGCAGGAAGCTTATAAGAGGCTTGGTAATTTCGGGAAAATTAGAAGAAAATCAGCTATAACTAGGCGGTAAAAGAACTACTACCTTTATTTTATGTGCCGTTATCTTCTCGGAGATGTCCAGTTGTTCATTTTGAACGTGTAGTCTCTTTCTGGACATTCTACTGTTAATCTTTTTGTAACATTCTCACCAGACTGAATCATAGATTCCTGTTTTTCATTTCACTGACCGGCATTCGTTGTTTGGGCTTGCTGTGCGGAATGGTGTGATCAGTTCCGGCTAAACTGTTTCGCTTTGAAGTCATGAGTCAGGAATTTTAAGGGTTCCACAAGTACCGATCCACAACAGAGAGCTGACTAGCTTGTGAAAAGGATCTAAAAAGGTGTGATGTGCTGTTAATTGGGACATTATTCATCTTAGTTCGATGACTAGAAGCGCTTTCTCGTCTATGGAAAACTGTACAAGGCAAAAATATTAAACTATATTACATATTGCTGAGATATTTGCAAAACTCCGGACCGCAGGTATCTGAAGGAATATTACATATTGTTTTCCTCTAAGATTTTTCAAAGCGTTTTTAAAGCTCAGACTGTTGAGGTATTCCGACATGGCGACAGAGCCCCAATAAGACCCATGACCTCCGCCGAATCCTGGGCCTACTACTACAGAGGCAGAGAGCATCTCACTAACGTTGGTTTTCTGCTTCTTTTTTTTAAAAATAACAGTAACATTTTTCGGTACAATTAGTCTTCTGATTTTTAAGAATTCTATTGTAGTAGTTGAACTCATTTACCATATTCTTCACCTTTTTTGGTTCACATGGCCCGACTTCACACGTTGTGCGCACCGCAGCACTTTTTTCGTTGTCAAGTAAATCTTCCTTGGAATCATGGCATAGCCGTTCTAGGGCATTCTCAGGTTTTCACCACTGCCAGACTCTAGCCTGTGTGCATCGGAGGGAGCTCTTCCTAAATACATCCGGTACCGATCTACCAACCTCGGATGGGTGGAATTAAAAATTTGTTAAAAAAGACATTATTCGACAATCATTATAGGTGAGTGAATTGCGGAAAAAGCCGAATTTGTATTGGCAAGAGCTACCTAACCGTGATGAAAACATACGGCACTGGAACGTCAAGAAGCCGGTTAACTACGGTTTGACAACGATCAAAAAACTGAGCACTCTTTCGAAGTGAAGTACTTCAAATAGATGCCGAACCCATTGCTATAAGCTATTGCATTCGACTGTTTCCTACGACGTTCCCTCAGTTTTAGTGTTTCCTCATGGAAGCATCGGTTTCACAAGAAAGAAATTTTTTACCTCATTATAAAAAAAAGTACATATTGTATGTGCTTCCGATGGCAACACTCGATTCTTTTATAAATGAAAAAAATTTCTATCGTCATTTGTAACGTGGACCGAAGTTCGTTAGTTGAGTTTCGCTGACTTGAGTTTATAGTTTTCGCTATTTCCGCAATGCATCTGAATGATGTGAACATGCAGTGACCAAAAGCGATCATATTCTTATTGTGAGACGCTTGGATTCAAGAGGTGGGCTTTCAGTTTCTACTCAGTCTAATGTGCTTGTGCCTTCCATACACGAATTACTAAACCCGCAAACATGTGAGTGAGATATTGCGTTCATGCGGACTATGTACGTCTATCCGATCAGAAGCTTCCAGTCATGTAATTGGGAAGTACATGACAGGCTGTTAAGGGTCATGTCCAGCAAACAAATTCCAGCCCAAAAGTCTACTCGTGAGCATTGCCAGCTCGAAAAACAAGGCTTGATGGGCAACTGTTCTCCAAAAACCATACAAACAGTGCGCTACGCTTTTCTCTGAGAACGAAACCACCAATGTGGCGTCGTTGGAACTTGTCTATCATGTAGAAGTTTAGCTGATCGTACAACAACAAACCAGTTGATGGAGCGATGATCTCATAACATGAGCTTGGATATGAACATCGATACGTTTTTATCACTTACGACTTTAACTGGATATTTGTGGTTGTGAAAGTCGACCAACATGGCCTTTATTCTCTACACGTCGACGTAAAAGTACAGCAAAAATTTAATACGGGCATTTTTTAAGAAGCCTAGATGTCTTCCACAAGAATTTGGAAAGCTTCAACGGCGGGAATGGTCCCTGGTTATCGTTTCAGTTCTCACATCGGGCCTCCCGACTTAAAAAAAGAGTGAGCAGCAGTTTGAGTTTATCATGGTGAATAGGCTATTCAGGATAACTGACAATTCCAGAAGCCCAACTGTCGAGAATGGAAGTGAGCCTTTCAAAGGAGAGTACTATAACGTATTGGAAAACGTCATGGCAAGTGGAAAGTTTTAACTTAGTGATGCCGTTTTAGTTCCAAAGTTGTGTGCGAGATCAGACTACCGGCTTTAAGCGAAATTTTTTTCTCATAGAAAAGAGAGAATTACATGAAGTTGGAGGGACAAATCCATAATACTAGAAGAAGCTGGAGTCTGCTTTTTCTCCCGTTTTGAAAAGATAGCACTATCACAATAGATTCATTGAAGTATCGCGAGATTACAAGAGACAGCTATCTCTCACTTTCTTCGATTTAAGAAATAAGCTTTTGACCCAGTTGAGACAGAGGCAGTCATGGATACCCTGGATAGTCAGGGAGTTCCTGCTCAGTACATAAAGACTCTTGGTGAGTTGTACCAAAATTTCGCAACCAAGAGATCACCATTTTACAACGATATTAACATTGACGTCAAAAGAGGAGTTAGACAAGGCGATACCATCTCGCCAAAATTATTTACCGCCGCACTCCAGAATGTCATGCGAACATTGGAATGGGATGACATAGGAGTGAAAATCGATGGTCGGTAGTTACGTCATCTTTGCTTTGCTGATGGCATCGTCCGTATAACACCAAACATTAGCCAAGCGGGACGTATGCTTGACGACTTTGATAAAACCTGTGGAAAGAGTGGTGTTCGACTAAATCGCACAGAAATTATGTTCATGAGGAGGGGATTGGTTTTAATGCCCCATTCACGCTCACTAGAATGAATACCTCCGATTGCTCCAGCTACGTCTATCTAGGTTGGGAAATCAAAATGATGAACGTCTAAGCTTCAAAGTTGATCAGGAGAAAGCGAGTGGCTTAGGAAGCTTTCAAAAAGAACACAGTGGATGTAGTGAGGAAAACAAGGAACACTCGGCTCCGCGCCCACCTTTTGGACTCCATGATTCTTTCTTCCTTAACGTATACTTCAGATACTTGGTCGCTACTAAGCAGGATGGAAGACCACTCAGCGTTATTGAACGCGCAGCCGAAAGGACGATGCTAGAGGAGTATTCCGTATTGCGCAAGTGACAAAAAGAATCCAAAAGTCCGATCTACATCAACGACCAAAAATCAAAGAGTGAATTTATACGCCAAACTGTCGAAGATATCTCGAAAGACCGACTTTCTATGAACCTCGGCATAGATAGTTGATATGTTTATTTATGTGATCTTATAAACTGATCTTCTTAAGCTGACGCGAGCTTGGTACAGATCTTCGTTGTCGTTGTCGTTGTTGTTGATGTTATTGATCGAGGGCTGACGTTTCGGCGACTTCGCCTTCCTCAGAGCCGTGATGTTACGTGCGGTCCCGCAGCTTAAGAAGATCAGTTTATAAGATCACATAAATAAACATGTCGAAGATGTTTGGCCGGACACGTAGTGCGTGTGAGCGACAACCTATCGATAAGACCGAAAGTGGAGGATTAATTGGCACCCGCTTGAGTTACTCGACGATCAAGGGAACGACAGCTGATACGGTGTTTTCATGAGCATCAACCATGAACACGATCAACTATGTAAACAATTTTACTAAAGTTCTAGGAGAGAGAGATGGACTTACATCTCACCAATTGAGGTGCTCTTTGACAAAACCTCTTACAGTGGTACACAAACGTGAAGCTGCACTCATCATATGCAGTTGTTACCTACCTACATCGTAAACTATAAAGCGCTGCATAAAAATGACAAAATTCTCCAAAGAGAGATTTAATCAATGAGACAAATCTATATTTTGAACTAAACTAGCGGTTGAAAATCAAAGAACTATATGATGATGTAGGTGAGCCGGACACGGGATCGGCCTTAACGACAGCCGCGAGACAGGAGTGGGTGACTTAGTTCTATGAGGTATGAAATGCACAGTTGGAAGACCATTGATTAAATGGTTACACTTTTCAAAGCATAGCCATGGAAAATATGGTGTATGTTGTGTTGCTCGCCAGCCTAACATACTGAGAAAGCTTGGTCCAAACAAATATATGTTAAAACTGTGGACCCCACAAGACTGCTGAGATATTTGCAAAACTCCTGACCGCAGGTGTCTGCGGTGGGGAACGAACGCGCTATTGTCCATTCCGGAGAGTAACGCCTTCACGACCACACCATGCGGGCTCTTCGCTTCGCCTGTCCCTCAGCTAGTTCTATCGATCAGTGCCGTCAGCAATCACCCGTCAACGGGATTGATCTGAGGAGCCCACATCGGCATTGAACCCAGTTAAGCTGAGGACTGTTGATTGCTGACGTCACCGATCGATAAAACTAGCTGAGAGACGGACGAAGTGAAGGACGCGCACGGTGTGGTCGTAAAGGCGTTGCTCCCTGGATAGGACAATAGCGCGTTCGTTCCCCACTACAGACACCTGCGGTTCGGAGTTTTGCAAAATATTTCAGCAATCTTGTGGTCGTATTTCGCTTAATACCTTGCCGTAAAAATTGTAGAAGGCAGAAAAGAAAAAGTAAACACTGTAGACACCCTTTGAAGTCATCTGATGACCAAATCATAGGTTAAGTGGTGGGGGCAGCAGCTATTGTTCCAATGATACAAGCTTCTTAGAAAATAATCTGATTCTTAAAGCTGTTTTCCTATTCATTGAATACATTATTTTTAATAAAAAATTGAGGTTTTGTGGTTGGTTAGATGGTTTCTGTTATAGAAAGGTCTAGATCAAGCACACAAATTGGGGCTGAGCTTGAGGCGACGATATGTTGACAATGGATTTCTGGATGCTCGTTATCTTCCATCTGAGGTGATTTTGCAAATCTGCTATGTTACTACAAGTGAAAAAGTCACACGTTATAGTAGAATTTGAAGGCTTCTGCCAAATGGAATCCTTCAGGTACACCTGGTAACTTAGTCAATATATTGCAAACGAACTCGACCTTTCTTCTAACTTGTATAGATAACTTCTGATCTACGTTTTACGGAAAGAGGTGGCTCTGACCTTCGTGTTTGGAGCAAAATATTTTCAGGTGGTATTCCGTAGTAGCGCCGTAGAGAGATGCCTTATGACGGCCTCCGCCACTGCTTCGTCTATGTTCAACCTGACCGAAAACGGCCATCCGACGGCTGTTCCTATATTTACCGTGCCAAAAGAGAAAGATGACGTTTGTTGACAAAATATTTCTAGAAAATCTGCGCTATTTGGATTTTTTTTTTTGGGGATTCGAATGAACTAGTAATGGTGTATGGGCGAGTATTACTTTTTATCAACACTTAAGAAATCGGTTCTCACAAACACAATTTTAGTAAATAGAAATCTTTAAAGCTTTCCGCCTAGATCAATCCTATTGAGATCTACATTCATTTCATTCTCATATGCAGTAAATTCGATAGCTCTCTTGGTGTAAAGGAACTGTGCGGTAGATTACGAGGGGTAGAACATGGGAAACCGTTCTCGCTTATCCCACATACATTTCTGGAAAGGCTGGCTCTTTCTATGTGGGTCAAGGCAGTGATTGCGTTTGCGCTTCGGGTTATTGCTGTGCGCTTGCCGTCAAAAGCGTCTATACAACCTTGGACATTTTTTTACATCGCAAATATTTTATCTTCTATTATTCAATTTTTAAAAACTGAACCAAAATTTGGACACGTACTTAATTTTAAATCCAAATTTTTTCCTCGGAAGCAATCTGGGCAAAGTAATAGTGAATTTACTGTGCCAAAAAAGAAAGATGGCTGGAAAAGTTTCGTACTAGAGATAAGAATCTTGATTGAAGAGCGAGATTGGCGCCACCTAGCGGCAGTTACCGACGAACAACTGTAAGCGATAATCGACGCTGACTCTGGAAAACTACCCAAATGCTAGGAGAAGAACTCATTCCTCACCGATAGTCCATCATTTGGAGAATTACCGGAAAGCTGAAAAATGCCGATGGATGAGTGTCGCACTAGTTTAATGAAGAGTAAACAAGTCGTTTTTATGAAGTCTGTTCCGCGCTTATTTAGGCAACAAAAACAAACAAACAAAAAGTCAACTGCAATTGACTACTTGACTGATAGAATAATTTGCTATCCGGAAATGAATGTCGAACTTGCAATAAAAATAAGGCTGTTATAACAGATCCATGGTAGATTAACAGTCAACGTTCAAAACCCTGCAGAAGCAGTCACAGCAGAGCTATGATTACATGGACACGTAGACGATTCTTTTACGGCTCGTTGGGATTCCAGCATTTCTTCCATTCCTTTCGCTATTTTTCCAACTATTATCAACGGATTTTTAATCCCTTTCTTTTTCTTTCATATGTTGAACGTTCGTCGTACTAGAAGGTTAACAAGTCTCCACCTCAAGCCGTTGAGAATGGGAAGCAAGTTCGGTCACTACTCTACAATGAGATTACCATTGATGTAAAGGGAGAGATTCAGCAAGGAGATCAACAAGGAGATGTCGTTTCACCAAAAATATCCTATGCCACTTTCGCAATCGTCTTACGAAGATCGGAATGGGTCCACATAAAATTGAAAGGTGGTACACACAAGCACAACATTGTCGCTTTACCGAAGTCATCGTAATCATGCCAAAAAACATCCAGGGAGAAGGAATGCCAGCAATTTTAGCAAAACATTGAACGCTGGAAAAACTAGACTTTGACTGAACTCAAAGAGAACAGGGTTTATAGAAAATGGCTCCATTTATTGTGATCCATTCATGCTTAGCAAGACGATTCCCTCTGACGTAAATGCTTCAGCTATGGCTATTTGGATTATGAAGTCAGCATTATAAAGATCCGTTCAATTACGAAGCTTTAGATAGAAGGAAATGAGTGTTAGGAGCTTATGTGTCAAGGATGTAGTAAAGTGAAACAAGCGTAAGTTTTGAATAAGAAGCCTTTTACTTATATTTTTGAAACCTGGACACAACGCACTATCGACAGAATGACTTTAAAGCCAGACCATCGTATTATTTATGTGTGACATAATTCATCATCACATTTCATACTAACACGGACTGATCAAATACGCTTCCACCTAGCCCAATATTTGAATAACCAAATGGTCGGAAAGAATGTCATAGTGTTAGCCCGTTTGAAGAAACCAACTTTACTCTGTGTTATTTCAAGCTTACTATGGGAAACACATCGAGCGGAGTTCTTTGCGAAGATCCTAGAAAAAAGTGTGGAGCGTCAAACAAGAAAATAGAGGATTTACTTTTGTGTGGTCGAGTCAATCGACGATCAACAAGGATTTTTTTAAACCATCAAGTACTATATAAGACTAAGCTTTCTCCGACGAAATGAGAAAAATATAACTTCACATCCCACTCTTTGTTTGGCCATGAAATACCATCCTTCGTTAAAAACTCTGTACGACACGTCTCTCCGTCTGTTCCAAGTCAACTCCTAGTGGGAATATCACCATGAAAAGTGAAGACAAAACTTTTCATAACGCCGTAAGACTTATCTAAAATTCCAAAAAGAGTTCAGAAAACGAAAAATCGATCTATCCGAAGAACTGCGTGAAATATCACAAACTCGAAACCTTTCGAGCGCAGATTTTTAGGCGTAACTTTTGTAGAGATTCCAAAGGCCATTTTGTCACCAGACTGATTTCTCAGACAAAAAGTTGGTTCACCATTGAAACCTCTTTTAGATACATTTTTTAAGATGACCCCTCTCACATCTACCGTGCGCATCCCAGCATTTATTGGTGCATTTGATTCGTTTCGGCACACTCATCGTCTACAATGGTCTTCGAACATTTCACGTGTTAATTCAGCTGCTGCTTGAGGATTTGGTTTTTTTATGAATGTTGTATAATACTCGTCGAGTCGACTGCCCTTGCAATCTTCGAGATATCCGGGCTAATGCGTTCCTACGTGGCTTGGAGGATAGTGTTGGGGCAGGGATGGAATTAGCGCCTTTGCTTCTTGCTCAACGGCATCACTGCGCTATACCTCCCCCACTTAGATGTTAAATGTACGGATGTTATCGCACGTGTAGATACGATCAATACAAATGTCATTCTGAAAGATTGAAAGACTTGCAGTTTTGCTCTGTGCCAAAGTGCTGTGATGTTTTCTCAGCTAGGAATATTCAATAGCTTTAATAAAATGGCTTCCTTTCATACTAGATTTGAGCCTGTTCATAATGCTAAGCTCGAATATCTTGGTGGCATTCTACAACACCACTTCATAGTTCGGAGCGTACAAATCATCTACTGGTGAGCCTAAGAGCGGCTCATTCCTATTAGGATTTGCGGCTTGAGTGGACGAGATGAAGTTCTTCCAGGTGAAGAAATTTCAAAGAATGTGGATATGGCGTAATTATTCTGCCAATACAAAATAAATACATATGTTTTGCGAGAATGGTTTACCTGCAAATATTTTCTTCGTCACCTCTTTCTTTGATTGGCGATCTTTTACTGCTATAGTTGAGTAGATTCGAGAGCCGGAAGCGCAACGGTTAGAAGTGCCCTGAAATAGGAATTTTGTCTTTGGTTCAACTCTCTGCCTTGGCTAACCACGTCGCCTATGCATTTTGGGTTGGCAATGTTTGTCTGAGAGGATAAAAACAGTCACTTGAATCATTAGTGGGCTCTCGCAAATAAATGTATAGGCCAAGCAGATATTCGGTCACCTTTATGATGGTTGATGCAACCGAATGCATGCACATCCCTTAGGGACTGATCAATGCCTAAATGTCTATCTCCTTAGTTCAGTGACATATAGCATGAACAAAGTATGCTAATATATAAATCTTAGAATTAAACAGTACAGTACATCAAGTACAGCAGTGTTTGAGATGAGTTTGGTTACCTGTTATAGAAGTCAAAGTAAAGTAATCATTTATTGGAACCCATTATATCCACTGTATCAAGAGTCCAATACTGACTATGAACTGTTTTTAATTACGGCATTTTAAGATCTGCAGAGCACGAATTCAGTGTCCTTTCGTTGTCGACGAAATGAAACAAATAACAGATATCACTGATCAGTCTGTAGATTTGGTATGTTATTCGCCTATTTAATATTGTTTCCTTCGTCCTGTCATTCGGCTTACAGCAACGCATCCTAGACGAGCTGTTTGCTCAAGAAGCAAAGCGTCTTAACTTCACACATATAGTCGAAAGGGATCGCATACGTCAATTCGAGCCGATCTTTTTCGAGGTGTCCATTTCATAGTGATGTTTATGTCTCTAGAATAGCCAATGTGAACGTAAATTTAGCACGACTCCGGTCTAGCGGTTCCACAGTGGTTCAATGACGATGCGAGGAAAGAGGCTAATCATTTGCTTGATTTGGTAATTTTCAATCGGACATTTCGTATAGACAGCAATATTTGGATTGCCCCGTTTTCACAATATATGCGAACCCAACCAAATTTTCCCTTCTCCCAACTAAATCGATCAACCAAGGGTTGGCGACTTCATCTTTCAGTGTTCAAACATCAGAATAGCAGTGGGCTATACCTGCGTCTCAACTTCAAATTGAGCCTGCCACGGTTTTACAAATAACTCCACGGCCGATCAACTGTAATTGAATTCTCTGCCACATTTTTTAAAATGTTTTCACCTGCAGAACTAAAATTAAAATTTTATCCGATTAAGCTGCAGAGTTCGTATTCCTATAAGCTTCCTTAATCAATCAATCCGTGCTTGTTATGAGAATACCCGCCATATCAACTGAACAAGCTACTTTCAGACAATTGAGTTTATAAGCGGTACAGGAAGATTTCACAGCCCGAAATGGATCTTGACACGATCTGGAAAATTACTCTATACCATTCTAAACAATCAACGAAAGGCTGTTGAGGATGCATTAAATGGCACGAAATTTTTTGGTTTTACCACGGTATTTTTTACACATTTCCTCCAAACTTTTAGATATTCTTACAAGGCAGGAGATGAATTTAGCTGAATTTAGCACGACGTACTCATTTCTCCCTTGTTAGATTCTATGGGAGTGCTAAACGTGGCCCTAGCTCCAAAAGGAAGACCAGATTTTGTGGCAACTGTTGTCTTCGAGTTGTGGAAAAACGACACCCAACATTACGTTAAGGTTCGTTGATATCCGCGGTTAAATGTTCAATCCCACAGAAATTTAAATGGATGAAGCGACCGCAAGAGTCTTTCAAGTTTTTCGACAGACTATTATTTAGCTATACAATTATCAGAACAACTAAATCACAGTGGAATTTACAGCACAATGATTTCTGCACAAGAATATAAGGCGGGTGGGGTGGTGGTTGGAGGTGAGCTGCAATAGGTTTAGTCCCACGCCTCTGGCTCACCATATCTTTTAACCCTCCGGAGTCTGAAAATTGGTACGAGTCTCGTCTGGAAAGACAAGAACGCTGAGTTGATACATTTTTAAACCATCTCGAAACATTGTATAGGCCTCTGATTATGAATAGTAGGCTAGATATGCGTTTGCTCACCTCTACGATGCTTAGTGAAGTCGATTGAATGGCTCACCCCTCAGGAATTGAGCAACTCCGAATGTTTTACTCTAATCCTTGTCACGAAGGTATTGAGATGTAAAATTTTGAAAAATTTTTAAAGGTGTTTCTAATATAACTTTAATCTATAATCTTAAGATTGTGATTATAACTAAAGCCTCAGCTTAACTGGGTTCAATGCCGATATGTGCTCCCCAGATCAATCCCACTGACGGGTGATTGCTGATGGTAAAAGATCGGTAGAACCAGTTGAGAGACAGGCGAAACGAATGACCCGCATGGTGTGGTGGTGAACGCGTTACTCTCCAGAAAAAACAATAGCGCATTCGTTCTCCACCGCAGACACCTGCGGTCCGGAGTTTTGCAAACATCTCAGCATCATTAAAGTTATATTTCGCAATATACCCTGTCATTAAAAAGAATAGGCAGTAGTTAAAACGGTCAAGATGGTGTTTCTTATGGTTTGCTGAATGGAGCGTCGAATAATACATTGAAATCTGCTAAAGTACTCCACGAGTTTCTGGCTCAAGAGCATGTAAGGCTTACTGTACGAAAGAAATGGAGACGTTTACTCTGAGCATTGGTTTCGTTGGTAAAAATTGACTCGCATTAATAAAAAAATTTGAGCTACCATGGCTTCAGCCGCACAGTCAGTTGTTGTTCATTGTGCACTGCTACACGCTGCACTAGTCAATGTATTCATGAACCCCATAAATTACTGTTCGACGGCAGGTCGGTGTTTTAAACACTTCAGTCTTAGCGAAATGTTTTTCGAAAATCCCCATGATCCCGACTTTCCTCAACAATTCCTATCAAAACTCAAAGAGCGCTTTCAACAAGCAGTGAAACGCTACCACACACGAATTGGGGGCAACATTTTGGGTCACGTATGCAGCCATTAGCAGTCATTTGAGAAATCTTGCTTATCAGATATTTTAATGTATCTGGATTCGTCGGCGCCTTAACGACTCTAGCAAAGAACGCCGTAGTGTCAGTCAGTATCTGCGAGTCACTGCTTTCTGTCATCATGTGCAGAAGTTCGTGAAAAAAGTCTTGGGAGTGGATAGTTACTTCACCTGCATTCGTCTGTCTTACCGACTTCGACGGATGGGTTTGCCGCCACATGAACTGAACTCATCTTTTTGCAAAAATTCCTTTATGTTGTTGATAGGATTAAAAATAAATGTGGAATAATCTTTAGTCAACGTTTCAACAGTGAGCATCACTGCCGCTCAACTTAAGAAGCTTGTCAAGTTATTCTGCTTAATTAAACAGCATCGAAGCAACAAAGGTAACTTCCAATAATTAAGCTCATCTTTGCGTTTCGAAGATAATTCTGGCGGCACTATGTTTCTAGCAATTTCTGAACACTACTGGTGGAATCCATGCGATCTGAGATATTTCTTGGACCAGACCCCTTTTGCTTATATTCGGTTCCTTGATTCTAAGAGTCATTTACGAAGCAGGTCATCGATGACGAAACGTAACTGAAGTGTAATATCGGCCATTTCTTTGCCTCACAAATGTCCGACTTCTAATCAGAAAGGGTTGAACACTTACCTATCAGTTTCGAAAATGTAACAATAGTTGCACCGATAATTCAAAATGGTTTGTGGTAACATAAAACTCAACGAGATTGATCTGTGTGATTGAGGGGTGATTGCTGATAGTACTCATCGATAGAAGTAGCTGAGAGACAAGCGAAAAAGACCGGAATGGTGTGGTGGTGAGCGCGTTAGCCCCCGTAGAGGGTAATAGTGCTAGCAGTCCGGAGTTTTCCAAATATGTCAGCATCATTGTGGTTATATCGCACATAATATTCTACGGTGGAAAATTCTAAGAAACAGTAAATAATAGGTTGAAATTGTGAATCGAAATGTTTATAATGAATTGATAACATCGTATTTCAGTAGGGTTGCAAACTTTTAAAGAATCTAGTCAGTTTGTTGTGAGGTTTTCTTTATAACCTAACTATAAATCAGTTATGGCTTTATTTGATTTCTTATGGCTCATGTTGTTTCTTTAAATTCAGCTTATGCATGTTTTTTATTTTTGATTTATAGGTGCTTTATCGACGAAACACGGAAAGCAACGAATTTACCAACCTTACTCCTATGATAAAAAGCTGTGGAGGTGGAAACGCTTGCGAAATTAAGGTGTTCGAGGAGGCGGTTAGAACTTTTCAAACAGAGCATCCTGAAGTTCTTTGCAATGTGAGCCATCTAGAGCACTTCACTACACCATCTGTCTTTTGCACTAACTACTAAAATTTCAGAAACTGAACATTAAACAGGATTCCGACAGAAATAGTGGGATTCCAGGTGAGCATCTATTAGGTTTGATTTACGGGAAACCGATGAAAATCGGCTATCATTTGATCCTGGCTAGTAGCTTGTAGTAAACGTACTTAGATATTGCGAATGACGGTAGTAGTACTTCCATCGTGCACAAATTTTGAAGTGGTCAAGGCATTTTCCAGTGAATAGTTTGCGTTTATTTTATGTTTACTACGATAGCAAGCGAACGGACAACGATGCTGAGTGGAAGGGTTTGCGATTAGTCACGGTCTAAAACCATCGCCGTATCCACTTAGAATTTAAGTCATTATACTAAAGATTCGATGACGGAATCGTTTTCAGCGTTAAATGTCTTCTTCATGCTATCTACCGGTTTATTCGCCGGGCTGTTCCTAGCTTCTCTTGCTCTTTACGTGCGCCATCGTACAGCTAGAGAACACAAAGCGGTCTCAGTTCAAGAAAAGCCTTGTTCGTAATACAGATTCTATCAGTACTGTAAAGTTTTTGGAGGGTTCCTACATAGAGCTTAACACATTTTCGCTGTGGTGTTTAAAGAGTTGTTCTTTTGCTGTTGGTGGCAAGATGCGAGGTTGTAAGACAATAGAACAAAGTAGAGTTTGCTCTGAAAGAAAGCAATTATTGATTTCTCATCTCTCTTGGGCCACTGTTTAACATCCTTATTGTGATAAGTATTTGCTTGGGTCATAAATACATGTGTTATTGAGATATGTGAACTATTTTGAACCATAGAATTATCAGTGCAGTCAACATCATTCTTCTATACCACTATCACTTTACGTGATAAGGCCAATGTTCATTTGCTGTAGACGGATTGTGCTACAGTGCTATTAAGAATTTTCTACCAGTTAAAAAACCTAAATAGCCAAGCCACATCTTAAGAATCAACTTTGTTTTTTGAAATATGCGCATTTCTCCATCTTCTCCAACATCTGGTGTTATTTTTTTTGTAAGTCATTCTTTATACCCCAATCGGCAACGCTGCACGCTTTTGGATATTTATGAGTCTTAAAGAGAATACGATTACTATTAGGAATATTAGAATTGTTGGGAAATTAATAGAGAACAATAGGAAAGGTGTTACTGGATGTAGTTAAGCATTATTGTTATTGTGTTACTATGTGAATAAATGTTCCTCCACCACTAGCAGCTTCATTGCTCATTTGGTGGACCGTCTCCCAATGGTTTCCCGCTTCATCGAGGATGGGAGGAGTTCCTGAGTGTCAAACTGCGACGTGTAGCGAGAGTTCATCTCTAGTATGGCCTTCCAAGTTGAGAAGGAGTCCGATGTTCCCATTCTGAAGTTCAGCTAAGAGTAGCTCAATATCAGGAATCACCACCGTCCTGGTAAAAAACTAATCGCATGGTGACAAATCTTTTTCTCATCCGCAAGACCCGCGGCTGCCTGAGATGGTGACAGCCTGAGGAAGGCTTAGGTTAAGTTCACTTCAGGACTCCAGGAAGCCACAGCGGCTAAACCAGCAGTGGCTGGAGAATGGAAAGTATGCTATAGATCGCACAACCAGTGACGATGGGCCAAGCCTGTTTCAGTCTAGAGTTGCACAGTGAGTTTTTAAACCGAAGTCAGACGATGATGAATCTACAGTTGTTTCTCATCATCATCGTGAAGAACTTCGACGGTCACGACAGCAGCGGCTAACCTTTCGTCGGTAATGATATAGATGTCAATCAGCTGACTCCTTAGAGTAGCGAGTGTTCAAGAACTGCATGAGCGTCACTAGACCACTAAATCAGTCTTGACTTGACTTAAGCGATTATGTGCCTAATTTGCGATCGACTATGACATTTCAGCATATAGAAGCGAAGGTCGGAAGATTTCCGCTTGCTTCAGTTAGCAAATTAAACTATGCCCTCATGCTGTCAACACGTACTCATTCTGCCAACATATGCAATAGCAAACACAGCGTGCGAAAACAGACTTCGTTGGCGAATATCGTCTCCAAAAAACTCAGATGTATTCCGCCCTTACACAGTTAGCCAGCATTCTAACAAAACGATGCTAAGTAATGCAGTCGACAATAGGTCTTCGAGTCAGTTCCCGGCACCGAATAGCCACTAGCTTTTAGCAGAATGCTAGACTTCGCGAGAAGACACCACGCGGTACTTTTCCTAGTTGCCACAAAACAACACCTCAAACTTGGGTAATTAGACTGTTTATATACATAAATGCACCGTTAATACAACACTAATATCGACAGAGAACTACTGACACACAAATAAGGCGTGTTCAAGGCTATGAGGTGCTGTACCTACTACTGAAGTGAGCCTTACAAAGGCAAAAACAAAAGTATAGGAGTATTGTAAATAATACTATTACAACATTAGTACTATGATAACAACAACTAGATAACAATGACGAGTAAGGGGATACGGATGATGGCGTCCTTATTGGCCCGTACAGTGGCCCAGATACAGACGAGCTGTGCATTAAGTTGTGCTTGGGAACATATGTGCAGCGGTTGGGTGCACTCCCACATTAAACGATGACGACGGCAAGTTACCTCAGCATTGATGTTGCAAATGACTACGAACGAGGTGAGTCATCT
>UYYA01005323.1:0-27469 GCA_900624975.1 Angiostrongylus costaricensis | reverse complement strand
CACCATCCGGGTCCTTCGCTTTGCATGTATCTCAGCTAGTTCTGGGTTCAATGCCGACATTGGCTCCCCAGATCAATCTCGTTGACGGGTGATTGCTGATGGCAAAAAGATCGATAGAACTAGCTGAGATATATGCAAAGCGAAGGACCCGGATGATGTAGTGGTGAAGTGCGCTGCTCCCCGGTAAGGACAGCAGCGCGTGTTCGTTCTCCACTGCATACACCTGTGGTCCGGAGTTTTGCAGGTATCTCAGCACTTCATACGAGCTATGATTAGTCCCAGAAAAACGTCTGAGGAAGCCCCTACTGAGACCCACGGATTAGAATGGAACGGGCAGGGTGAGCGGCCTTTTAACATAATTATGACGATCAAGGACATTCGTGGTAACTCGCAGGTCCAGAAGCCCCACTCTCAACGTTGTACGTGAGAGTCTCCCAATGGAGAGTACCATTACAAGTAGACTATATGATAGTGAATCGAAGATCTTGCATGACTGATGTCGCTGCTGTTTCCATCTTCCCATTCGAACAAGATTTCATTTTCAGCGTAAATGAGAAAAGTTTTTACATCCAAAAAACGAAATCCCAAAACCACCATGAACAGGAAATTATTCAGTTCATCGGTCGGTTGTTGAGAACATGCCGTTCTCGATAACATCGACGAGGAATACGAGCGGCTCATTCAACATATTCTCGCAAGCGATGTGAAAGATGAGAGTTCACCAGGAGACGTCTGTTTCCAAAACACTCAGGCTGTTACGACAACGCGGAATCGCACGAACCACAGTCAACCGGCAGCTCACATCCGAAAATGCGAAGCAATGCACACAGGTGATTAAAGAAGGTCTTATAAAGAGAAGAGCTGCATTTGTGGTCGATGCTGCAGAGGCTGGGAAAAGCATTCGCAAAGCCCACCGAAGCTTCGCTTTTTTTTTATATCACTCCAATTACAAAACTAAGAGGATTATTCTGCGACGCTCAGAGGGAACCTTTACACCTTCCAGAAGGCAGTGGAGAAAACCACTCACCATAACCACTCGGATATCTTCATCAACCACGTCATTCTGTTCTCAAACGAAATAAAGGAGGAGTGATATATTGTCCCACCGGTTCTCTTTCCCGAAACCCGACACACTGTTTTGTCGGTTAGGAATTGAACAACAGCTAGTGTAGGTAAGATATGATCTGAACACCTGAAGAGCCTTCCACCAGTCCTCATAAACACATTGGCTCGACTCTTTACATGTTACCTGGAAGTATTCAGTGAAAGAGCAGTAAGACTATGCTATTGTTCAAGATGGGTTACCTACATGATGTCGATAACTATAGCCCAATCTGCTTGCTGTCTGCCGTCTAGAAACTTCACTCAAGTAATTCGATGATCGGAAATTACACTATTTTCGCTTTGCTGAAGACATCGTTCTAATAACACGAAACACGAACCAGGCAGAGCGAACGCTTGACGACCCCGATAACGCTTGTGAAAAGACTGTTCTTCAGTTATATCCTACAGAAACGATGGTCATCAGGAAAAGATTGGCTTCATGAGCCCCATTCACGACAATGGAACGAGTATCTCCGAATGCTCCAGTTACGTCTACCTACGTCGGGAAATCAACATGATGAACAACTTAGCTCCAGAGTTGAGCAGAAGGAAACGACCAGCTTGGGAAGCGTTCAAGAGCATCGAGGATGTAGTTAAGAGAACAAAGAACACACGACTCCGTCCCGCCTTTTCGACTCAGTGCGTCAGAAAGCTGGTCGCTGCGTTAGCAGGATGAAAGATCACTCAGCGCTATTGAATCCGCAGTCGAAAGGATGATGCTAGGATTATTTCCTGTCACACAAGTAAGGAAAAAGATCTGAAACTCCAGACTGCGTCGGCGATCAAAAATTAAAGATGCCGTTCTTGACGCCAAACTGTCGAAGATAAAGTTGGCCGGTCACGTAATTGTAACTGTTATGAACGAGAATCAATGGACAAGAACTGTTAGTAACTGCATTCCTTGGGATAACGAACGCACGGCAAGGGAACTACCGACCCTATGGTCGGAATTCTTCACAAAAACACTAGATGGAAAATACGGTACACACCGAGTCCCTAAAGCGAGCAAGGTCAGTAATAAAGGTGATTCGTGCTGTAAGTTAATGGCACCAATACATTGTGTACAATGCAGTTTCTTATACTTGGCCCACACGTGTGTTACACATTGCTACACAGCCGTTACGTGTTATTTGAAATCAAGGCCGTAAAAGCCGCATGGCAAGCGAATACTGGACTTCTTACCTTACTAGGATTGAATCGTAAAATTATGGATTTCAAGGATTTTTCTGCATTTCTCTTACTGAGTTTCCTACTTCGTGCGGCGAAGCAATTTAACAAGTCGGGCCACCTTAGCAGGACGCGATGATGTTCCTCAGTGCCTATACGTAATGTTGATCTGCTGCCGAGCTTGTGTTTTGGAAATGAATAATTTAAACCTCATTTTGAATTTCTGAAGTCTGGAATTTTGAAAGGGACCGAAATGAAATGTTTTAGAGAAATCACAGACGTCCGCAGTGTGGTAAAGAAATTCTTTCTTTAACGCTTATCTTCCCAGCTCAAATCAGTTGTAGTTATCAAAGAGATATTGGTAGATATAAAAAAAACTAGCATGGTTGTGAAAGTGGTAATAAAAAATCGCTATGAGTTAAGGCTCGTGCATTTGAAGTTGGATATGAAAAATTGCCTATTTTCTAACAATTAAACAAGCAATAATTCCAGGATCGAATTTCTCTTAACCTCGGCGTTGGAATATGAATGTGTCGTTTTCTTGTTCAGCAACCGCGAGGTTTTCAAACAGCATACATTTACTTCCATAAAAAACACAATACAATACAACGCTAGCTGACGTTTCGGGAGTATCGCCTTCTTCAGAGCCTGGAAGGGTATGCTGATATACAATCTACTAGGCCAAACGCTTCAATGACTTGATAGGTTTATTTGAACGTCCAAAAACGGAAGCCAGTTTTCTCTCGGTTTCACCTCGGTTTTGGACGTTCAAATAAACATATCAAGTAGTGGTTACCTGACAAAGTGGTATCGAAAGCCAAGTAACAAGAACATCCTTGTTCATTTCCTTTCTTATCACCCTTCACACACAAAGAGGGCGATTGTGAGAAACATGTTTCGAACAGCCACCTCTGTGTGCACTACCAAGGAACTAAAGGAAGAATCGCGTGACTTGGCTTGGCAAATAGCCATCTCCAATGGCTACGAAATAGTAACCCCACGAGATTAGTTTACAAGGAGAAGGACGCGCCCACGTGAAACACTTGGCCAAAAGAAAGTCCCGTTTATGTTGCCGTTTTTTATAAGCGATGAAGTAAGCGTTGCTATAAAACGATGCTTAAGAAGGGCAAGTCTAGAGGAATCGGTAGCGATAGTTGAAATACCACCGGCTACTCTACGTCGCCAATTAGTTCGCAACCGCCTGTATGACCGTCTGTGTGAAACAACAAATTGCGTAATTTGACCTTACGGCAGGGACGGTGATTGCATGAGTTCAGGTACGATATACCTGATCCCTTGTAACAATTGCGGAGATGAATATATTGACGAAACGGGCAGACCTTTGTGTATCCGTATAAAAGAACACCTAGATGGCAAACGAAAACTAAGACGAAGCACCCCACTAGGCACGCACGCATAGGATACAAAAGCATAGCGGAGACGATTTTGAAGTGAAAGTCAATATCCTTGCACAGCAGTCCAAAACACCAGCGCGAAAACTCCTAGAGGCTTTTTGGATCAATGCCAAAAACCCTACAATGAATAGCAGGGATGAATGCCCGGAGGTCATACGCGACCTGATCCCGTACGTTCGCATCGATTTTTGATGTGGGATGGTGCAGTCGTCAACCACATGCGACTATAATCAGCTGTTCTAAACTTCCTCATTGGAAGTCACGAAAAATCGGTGGGTTTTTTCGAGAAGTTGTTGATCGTGTAATTACCAAAGAGTTTTTTGTCTTTTTGTAAGTGTCATTGAAGCGTTTGGCCTAGTAGATTGTATATCAGTATACCCTTCCAGGCTCTGAAGAAGGCGATACTGCCGAAACGTCAGCTAGCGTTGTATTGTATTGTTCTTTTATGGAAGTAAATGTATGCTGTTTGAAAACCTCGAGATTGCTGAACAAGAAAACGACACATTCATAAACAAGCAATTTCCGAGGCTTTCTCATCACACAAAAGTAACAGCATCCTAACAGGAATGGAAGGTATACTGCTCCAGTCTCTTTCCACAGAACTAGAAATGGCACTTAATTCCTAACTGATTTTTTTTAAATACTTTTTTTTCTACTAAAAGTAATACAAAATGACGTTAAAAGCGAGAAAACACACAGATTACTCAACCTCCAAGAAATTTATGGAAGTGTATGATAATGCACCCCCTAACAGTTTAGCGCCTCATCGTGGCTGGGTGTCGGAAAGGAGCCCGGCGTTTCCAATCAGGAAGCCTAGCTAAGGGTAAACAAATAGCAAAATCCACTACCGCCCTGTTACCAAACTAGTCGCATGGTGGTAAATCTCTCTCTGGTTCACCAAGACGGCGGCTGCCTGTGGTATTGGCGACCTGAGGCAAACTTTGGTCTGGTTGACCCCAGGACTCCAAAGAACCACAATGGCTAAACCAGCAAAATACCGAAAAAATGGAGATTGTGCTGAGGCCCACAAAAACAGTGACATCGGGCCATCCAAGTATCCAACTAGGTATTATGAATTTGTGTGTGTGAGAATGCGCAGTCTTAAAATGAAGAAGCAAATCTGAGCATAGAATTCAAGAATGATAGGAAGAATGTTGAACAAGGAATAGAAAAACATATTTATTTCGTTACGTACACTGCCATACAAAAAAGAGTGCTATACAGATAGAAAAAGGTAAACAAAAGTAGCACACGCTTGTAGAGTTGAAAGAGAAGCTCACAGTTCTTAGTTCTTA
Source organism: Angiostrongylus costaricensis (assembly GCA_900624975.1). NCBI lineage: Eukaryota > Metazoa > Nematoda > Chromadorea > Rhabditida > Metastrongylidae > Angiostrongylus > Angiostrongylus costaricensis. The sequence continues at coordinate 22,488 of UYYA01005323.1, read as the reverse complement.
AGTGGTATCATGAGCAAACAAGTAAAACAAAAAAGAAGTTAAACTCTCTTGTTGTGACAGAAAATGTTTTAAGTGCACTTTTTGTATATATTAATTGCACTTCTTAATGCGAAGGGAGTATATGTCTATTAAATATGCAATTATTACACTGGTTTTATAGCGGTATAGAGCAATATAAATTAACTGCCTTGCAATGTAAATTATGTTATGAAAATTAGGAAAAAGCGATGATAGTACTAGCCCGTGCTTTCAGCGAAAACAGGAAGGAATGGTGAACTACAGAATAAAAATAAGGTAGCGATTATAAATTGAAAGCGAAATCCAAATTCATATTTGACTAGAACGTGGGTCGTAGAAGATGGCACGTAAACGTTAGTCAAGAGGTAAATCATTCGCTTCTTGTTGAATTTCATATTTTGCTCGACGTATACATTTCGGACAGTCCTCCGTCCTACTTACACACGTTGCGTGAAAGACAGAGGAACAATGGGAGCACTGGAATTCTAAGCATACGTAGCTGTGTGTCGGTTTAACGCTTACTGGATGTTCTATTTAATAAAGCGTTTCAATAAATAGCGGTTACCGTTTTATCCAAAATTTACCAAAAATTATTAATCAACGCGTTTTTAAATTGTTGAGTTTACATAAGGTTATAACACGTATGAAATGCTGAGATATTTGCAAAACTCCGGACCACAGGTGTATGCAGTGGGGAACGAACACGCGCTGTTGTCCTTACCGGGGAGCAGCGCACTTCACCACTACACCATCCGGGTCCTTCCCTTTGCATGTCTCTCAGCTAGTTCTATCGATCTTTTTGCCATCAGCAATCACCCGTCAACGGGATTGATCTGGGGAGCCAATATCGGCATTGAACCCAGCTAAGCTGAGGCTTAGTTATAATCACAATCTTAACTCTTTTATTTACTGCCTTTTTCTTCTTAATGGCAGGGTAAAAGATCGATAGAACTAGCTGAGAGACGTGCAAAGCGAAGGACCCGGATGGTGTAGTGGTGAAGTGCGCTGCTCCCCGGTAAGGACAACAGCCCGTGCTCGTTCCCCACTGCATACACCTGTGGTCCGGAGTTTTGCAAAAATTTCAGCATTTCATACGAGTCATAATTCGAAACACACCCTGCCATTAAGAAGAAAAAGGCAGTAAATAAAAGAGTTAAGATTACATAAGGTTGATAAAGATATTTATTTCGGCTAATGTTTCGACACTGTCTTCATTAGAACCGATAATCCTGATCGGTGGTCCACAGTCGTTCGTGTTCTCAAGGTGGTGTCTTCATCTTCGTGTCGACCCGGGCCACCAACTCACATCATCGCCTCTGATGAAGATGAAGACGTCGAAACGACAACCAAAACAAAGATCTTTATCAACCTCGTGTAAGCTCAACAATTTAGAAACATGATGATTATTTTACTGCTGAGGTTAAACGACGGTTAATTTGAAAAAAGATAATTAAATTCAAAACGAAAAATGAACAAGCATAACTGGCACTTAATACAACCAACCACACACCTTATATGTGGTCTCCGTCTGGAACGGATAGATGACTTCTCGAGCCTCACACACCTCACATACGAAACCTTTTTGACGACATAAAAAACAGTGCATGATGTGATCAATAACGTGCGCTAAGAATCCCGTAACCTGTTTCTCCAGTAAACCACTACGAAGTAGAATCATATCCTAAATATAGCCCATAATCAAAATACCGCAGCAGAGCGGTTTCAAAGAAATTTTTATAAACTTGAATTAAATAGCTTAACACCTACACTGACGGAGTAAGCATGTATGTCACTATACAAATGATTCCGTGGCCACACTCGCTTTCGGAAATCTTCAGCTATCGATTCACGACAATTGAAAAGGTACATGGAAGCGATCTGGAGTTTCTCCCTCAGGCACTGAAAAATCACATATTATTTAATCTAAAGGAAAACTGGTGGTACCGAAGCGCGTAGTATTTCGCATCCTTTTATATTATATACTATACTTAGTTGTGGTTGAAAATAACGGATTTCTTTTTTTCACACTGATACAACAAAGAGTACTTAAGATACTAATAGAAAGCTAATAAAGACCATCTAGGACTTTCGTGAAATAGCGATACGTTTTGTGTCATGATAAATTCAAATATGCTAATAATTCAGAACATACGGTGACAGGAAAGTAAGTCCCACCTTAAATATGCTTATAGTTTGTTTATATATTGCAATATTTGCTCAAATTTTTTGTGCACGTTCCTTAATGCGTGCAGAATTAAATCTATGTTTTCCAGATCGATTACTTCGTTTGGAAATCGGGTCGCCTACAAACATGGGTAGATCTTTTGCTCTGCAAAGGCATGGCCAGTTGGCAGCACGTTTGGAAGTTTGCAGATTCGTTGTTCGATTGCAAAGACGGTGGAGAACCATTAAAAGAAAAGGTGACGCAAAGAACATCCAGAATTTTTATAACAAAAATCACGGCGGTAGGATCTGTAGCTAATACTCAAAGAACTGTCGCCATTCCGATCCTAGTGATCAGTAGGCAGTGCAAGTTATCCAGGAAATGTTTACTCATAGCACAAAAAAACCAATTTGACATGCAGCAATGGTAACTAGTCTCTCGTTTTACAGATATGATTTTCGTGCAAGACGGCGCTGCTCCACATCTTCCTATTATTGTTTCTGAATGTTTTTCTTCAATAAGCAGACACGAGGTTGTTAATATAGAATTAATTAGAATACAATAGCTGACTCCCACGACCGACTTTCTATTAACCTCGGATCAAGTAATTCTTCGTATTTTTGTGTGCCGTGTAGATGTACCAGCAAGATACTTCCGACTTGTAAAAGAAGCGCTGTCACTGAGACAAAAGATCGTCTTAGCTCGACAGTCAATACACTTTCTGCGCCGATGTCTAAAACATCGAGTCGTTCTGAACTTAATCAAACGAAGACGGCTACACGACGTATGCCGACTACCAGAGGATAGTCACCGAGTACTGGACATCGAATTGCGAATACTACGCACCTGTCTACGGAGCCGACAAAACCAGATGTTCGCCAAGTAGAAGTGCGAGACGAAGGAAAACTTTTGTGCTCAATATTTGGAGGACCGCCTCTGGAGGATAATGGTGGGCAGGCTCTGAGGAAGGCGAAATTCGCCGAAACGTCAGCTTATTCGTGAATAAAGAATAATAACATCTCGCGTTTGCTCAACAAAAATACGAAGAACTACAATAGCTGACGTTTCGACGGTTTCGCCTTCTTCAGAGCCGTTTATTTGTTGTAAGTATTTAAGTTAGTTGATGGATAGCCGCCGCACAGAGTAATACATGGGATAACTGTGTCTGTGTCAGGTCAATGGATTAGCCTGAGGTATGGCGCCAAGTCACGTGTGATCACAAGACACTCCTCCTTGCGGTTCATTTTTGAATCTTTGGAATTGATCCAAAACGCTTCAAGAGTAATAACGAGTTATCGCCCATGTATTACTCTGTGCGGCGGCTAACCATCAACTAACTTAAATACTTACAACAAATAAACGGCTCTGAAGAAAACGAAACCGCCGAAACGTCCGCTATTGTATTCTAATAAATTCTATATTAACAACCTCGTGTCTGCTTACTGAAGAAAAACACTGAATTATCAATTAATGCCGAGGTTAACAGAAAGTCGGTCTTGGGAATTGTTTCTGAACGGTTAAATGCCTTCTTCTCTGGGAGATAAATGGATCGTCGTAGCCCGCATAAGCGGACAGCCAGAAACCCAGACTTAAAACCCTGCGACTCCTTTATTTGGGGTTGGCCAAAGGAGCAAGTGCACTGTATCAAACCAAGGACTTTGGAAGAACTTGACACTCGAATACGAAAAGTTATGTCTTCCACCCCACAAGTGTTCCTGGTAAAAGCAGTCTATGTGGTTTCCGGTCGGTTTCAGAAACCGGTAGCGACTGCTGATGCCTATTTCGAATTTTAAGTAGCGTTCCATGATATACATGTTTCCCCGAATTCATTCCGAGTAAAAATTGCATTAAAGAAAGAATTATGGGAATTTCAAAATAGGAAATTACTTTTCAATCACTCTGTATATATATATATATATATATGTATATATATATATATATATATATATATATATAAGTTCACGGGCGCCGAGAGCTTTATCCTTTATCCTCATTACATTTGAGTTCGAAATGTGAGATTCACAAGCATGGTGCTAATTCGATTCCGCTCTGGGGCAACCAAGTCTCCCATCCTCCTGGAGTGGGGAAATTGGTACCGGACTTGTTTGAAAAAAAAATCACTTTCTGCAATACAATTGGGAACGCTCCTGCCCGGATATCTCAGGACTCCAAGGAGAACTGCTCGATCAGCATTCCACGACATTCAAGATGAAATGAAAATCCTCAAGCAGCAACCGAAGACCCACACGTAACGTTGGAAGGTCTTTGCGGACAATATATGCGAGGAAACGAATTGAATGTGATAAGTGAAGGGATCCGCAAAGCAGACGTGAAAACGGGTCGTATCAAATAGAAAAAGTATATATATATACATATATATAATATTGTATTCCAAAAAAGAATCCAACCAATGAAATTAAGGCACAAACCTTTACAATCTTCAACGCTGGAACATGATCATATAAGCTTGGGTTTTGTTGATCAATATGAAACACGACACTGTCCTAGAAATATAGTTAAAAATTGATTTGATTCTTTACGGAGCCTTCTTAAACTGTATTAAAACAGCTGATTAGTCTTAGCCAACACACAGAATCGATATTTACAGGAGATATAATATCGAAAACTAGTAATTTCAAAATATAACATAATCTTAGTATTATAGTTATTCGTTGTTTTCTTGATGAGCAAACACGAGGTTGGTGTTCTATTACGCCTGACGTTTCGTCGGATTTCGCCATCTTCAGAGCCTTCAAGAGTCTAGTTGACTACAACCTAATCAGTCAAACACTTTCATAACGTTGAGAGAAACCGAATAAAAACTGGCTTCCATCTTTGAATGCTGAAATTAATGCGTCCAAAAATGGCTACAACAACAAAAAAACCGAAAGCCAACTAACCAAAACATTGGTTCAATACCTCTGCTGTGACCCTTCAGACAAAAAGAACGCTTGTGAGAAACATGTTTCGAACAGTCTCTAGTGTATGCACAGAAAAAGAGCGGAAAGAAAAATCTTTCAAAATGACATGACAAATAGTAATTTCCAATGACTATAACTCCTCGGGATAGGTGTAGAGGAGTAACCACGCCCCTAAATGATATGTCTAGCAAAAAAAAACTCCCCTTTATCCTGCCCATTATTTCCAATGAAGCAAGTATAGCTATAAAGTAATGCTTGAAAATGGCCGGTCTAGAGAAATTGGCAGGAGTGGTTAGAATATCACCGAACACTTTAGGAAGCCAGAAAGTTCATAATCGTTTGTATGACAGTTTATGCGAAACGCACAACAGTTTGCCTCAACGGTAGAGAAGGTGAATGCATAAGTTTGGGTAAGGGATGCCTGATCACTTATAATATTTGGGGAAATGATAACATTGACGAAACGGGTAAACCACTCAATGTCTCTGCATAAGAGCATCTAAACGGTAAGCATACAGTCAGACAAAACGCTAGACTAAGCGAACATATGACACAGAGACATAATGGGGAAGATTTTGAAGTAAAAGTCACCATCCTAGCACAGGAATCTAAAACGAGTGTATCTATCTAAAGCCTGTAAAACACTCCAGGCACTCGGGACTAATCCAAAAAACACAAAAATCAAGCGCGAAAAGGAATGCCTCGTAATCACATGTGATTTCAAACAGTATTTAAAACTAAAATTCTAACGTGAGAGAGGAGCCTTATCCATCCATTTGAACTCTGTATGGTTGATCTCCGCGTGGAATATTCATGGAAGATATACAGAAAGCGGTGAGTATGTGAAGAAGGCGTTTTGTTTCCAACGCGATTAAAATCTAGGAACCATCTTTTTCTGTGAAGTTATGGAGGTATCCGTCTGACCAGAATGCCATCAGCTTCATCTTTCCAGGCGTTGGAGAAGATGAAAACCGCCGAAACGTCAGCTTTTGTAAATGAAGTGTAAGATAACTTCGCGTACGATCAGCAAGAAAACAGCGGTCAATGCCGAGGTTAAATGAAAGTTATTATTATTATTATTATTATTATTATTATTATTATTATTATTATTATTATTATTATTATTACTATCAGACCTCACACCGGGTCGACCAGAGTTCTCTTTCCCCCGGCGTCGGGAAACTGGTGCCAGACTTGCTTGGGAAAAGTTCACTCTCTGCGAACCAAGCGGTAACGCTCTACTCCGGCTATCTAAGATCTACAGAAAAATCAGAAACAGAAAGACTCGAATTCAACGACATTCATGGCAAAATGAAAATCCTCAAGCATCAGCATAACTCATGTAGGACTTGTTCGAAGAACTTCGCGGATGATGGACGCTAGAAAACAAACGAATGCAAAAATTGCTAGAGTGCGCATAGTATATGTAAAAGAATGGCGTTTGTAGCACAGTGTTTAGAGCTATCCTGCAATATAACGTGGTCTCTGCTTCGATCTTGTTCATTGGGCTCATCAAGTCCTCTATCCTTCCGGAGTCAGAACGTCGCTAGTATGTTTGTATGGAAAGATAGCAGCATGCATCTTAAGGCCACCGCAAGTCCATGTATAGGTCAGATGTGCATTCAGTCACTTCTAACGATGCTTCATGAAGTTGAAATCATGGCGCATCCCTCAGGGATTGGTTAACGCAGGGAGTTTTACCCTTTATTCTTTGCTATATGTGAAAAACAGGTCATATGAAATAAATAAAAAAAAATAAGACAATGGGTTTATCCTGTGGTGAGACAGACTAGTTCTATCCAACCGTTGACACACTGTTGTGACAACAACCCTATAGCAACTATTGCCAGAATAGTTATTATTCATTCATCATATCGCAGATCTGTGGCAACCATATTCGTGGTCTACAGCATCGCTTTGCGATCTTGCAGCATGTAAACGTTTTTACTTCGCTGTGAGAAACTTTGGCTGTCGTAAACATCCTTTGTGAAACACACTATTTCCATACAATCGGAACCCTTTGTGTGTTGCATCTGTTCCAAACCATCACGGGTACGGTAACACAAAGTGGCTTGAAACTGTCCGGCAAACCGTCCTCAGTCATCTGATCACAGGGGAGCCGGAGACGCAAGCTGATGGGTATTTTCGGTAGAGGTTCTGGACCTGCGCCAAAGCACCGTCTTCTCCAGAAGATATTTAAAAAGCCCTGTGCATCAACACCATATTCGCCACTCGTTCATCATGTGTAATGCGCCTTGTAGTCAATCCAAAGTGTTCTCTGTTGTTGTATGTGGTAGCTGTTGTATATTAACATTGCTGTCATGTAGCTCTGTACCTATAGCAAAGATACTAACCCGCATTACCCTCATTTATTGATCATGATACAATATTGCAGCCTGTATTGTACTGTTGTTTATATTTCGTTATTTTTGAATCATTATTATTGTTATAAACGGTTTAATTACCCAAGTTTGAGATATTGCTTTGCGACAAATACGAAAAAGTCCCGCGTGGCTACTACTACGAAGTCGAGCATCCTACTCAAAGCTAGTGATCATAAGGAGCCGAGAACTGACTCGAAGACCTAATTTCCATTAGCAACCGCTATAAACCCTGTTTAGTACAAGAGGAACAGTAGACTCGAACTTTTAGGGGTTTACCGCCTCAAGGAGGTGTTCCTGGGCACCGGAATGCGATGTTATGTTCCACTAGCATGATCTCCCATTCTGAGAGAGGCCTTTCCATGCGAAAGCTCAACTAAAAGTAAACCCCAAGATAATGTTACGGATCTAAGTAAGATCCCTTTAAAGCTACCCTAGATATCAAACGAAAAAGTTAAGCCATTATGAAGTGCTTAAGAAAAAGTGGTCTTGAAAATTATGTGGTGATTACTGACCTCCCAGAAAATACTCTACGCCGTCAGTTAGTCCACAACCGCCTCTATGGCTGTTTGTGCAGCTCAGAAACTTGTGTAATCAGTCCCAATGGGAGAGACGGGGATTGCATGAGTTCAGGTAGAACGTACTATCTCATGTAAGACATGTGGTGAGGAATACATTCAGGAACCGTGTAAACTGCATTGTGTCCGCATAAAAGAACATATAAGACGGGAAGGTTAAAGTTCGTCAAAGCACTCCTCTAGGTACAAATAGGGCACAAAAGCACAACAGCGATGATCTTGAAGTGATTACCCCGATCTTGGCACCGGAATCAAAAAGATCAACGTGTAAGACTCTTGAGGCGTTTTGGATAAATTTCAAAAATCCAAATATGACTCAGAAAGACGAATGCCTCACTATGATACGTTAGCTGGCGCCTTATTTCAAAATGAATTTTTGACCTGGGTGGTTCTCGCTCGTTGCTGTAGTTTTTCAACAGAGTTATTAAGTTATTTGAACTTATTGTTTACTGCCTACTCTCTTTAATGGCACAGTATATTGCGAAATATAACTTCAATGATGCTAAGAGACAGGCGAAACGAAGGACCTGCACGGTGTGGTTGCAAACGCGTTACCCCCCCCCCCTCCCCACAAAGGGCAATAATGCGTCCGTTCCCCACCGCGGACACCTGCGGTCCGGAGGTTTGCAAGTATTTCAGCATCATTGAAGTTATTAAACTATTGTTGTATAAAATACGTCGAAGCTCTGAGAAAGGCGAAATCGCCGAAACGGCAACGATAGACCAACAATGACAATTGTACCAACCTCGCATCAGCTCAACAAGATCAGCCTATGAGAACATATAGATAAATAAAAGTAAACCAATACTAGAAATCATCATCGCCCTGATATCAAGCTAGGCATGGTGGCAAATCTCTCTCAGATCCACACGGGCCGGTGGTTGCCTATGGTGGTCACAATCTGAGGAGGGCTTCAGATAGGCTGACCTTTGGAGCCCTGCAAAAGACAATGGCTCCATCAGTAAATTCAATTTAGGTACCTCGCAAACCAGGTGCTCCCGTTTACGACGTCATGCTGTGAGACAACCGGAGAGGTTGAGTTCGATAAAATGTCATTGGATACGGACAAAACGAGTACGCTCATGACACGCCATAAACACTGTTTCTTGCTCTGTACAGATAAAATCAGAATAGTCTCTTAAGATGCCGATCTTTACACTCTTCTTAATACCACTGGTCGTATTAAATTCCAATGTAATCGTCCTACAAAATATATCATTTGCGGAGAGAAAATCCCGTTACGAAATCCCAGAGGCATTTGCTGTCGTAAACACATTTGCTTTCCATCATACGAGATCCTATCACCTCCTATGGCTTTCCTTCTTCTCAGCTTTCGTCAAAAAAGTCGGCACCATCTAAAGTCAGTCCTTTTCGAGAAGGCAGAAAATAGCAGATAGATATGGGAAACTCCTAATGGCACGACCCATGGGTTGATCGACCTTATTTTCACGAATGGAAGATGATGCTTAAGAAACCGCCGAACGTAAAAGGAACCCAAAATTCTGTGTTTTCATTTCAGACTCAGCCATCTTCTCTAAATACCGCCCATACAGTGGAGTCTAGACCTTGCAAATTATTCTATTTTCGAGATCCAGGAGAATAAGTTTCGAAAGCAAAACAGAAGTGGTCTGGTACTGTAATGCGAACATTCGCTGGCAGAAGAACTATAAAAACAAAAGGCCCCAAGAAGATGTATCCTTTAAAACGGCCATCCACAAGATAACGAATGTGTTTGCAGCTCCGAGTATCCAAGAACGTTTTAGGAACCCGAAGATAAGTTAAATATTGATATGTACATGTGTATATATGTATAATATATGTACATGTATATATATAAAACATGCTATATAACTATGCAATATATATGCATATATATGTCTATACGAAACATGCTATATAACTACAGAAGTATTAGTACGATTTTCCAAAAACGCTATGATAAAATGGGAAAGCTACTCGTAAAATGAGTGCAGCAACCTGATTGGCTTCAAAGAAAGCACGGCCACGGTCAGATACAGGTCGTGGTCTCCAATCCCAGCTGCGTAAAATACGCGATGGTATCGCCACCTCACCACCAGCACTCATACAATCGGAGCAGTAGTATAATCCATCGATTCCGCAAATGCTGGAAAAAAAATGTACGAGAGATAAAAAGAATCGAAAGGTCGTTTTAATATCCAAACCCGTAGTTGGAGAATTCTGAGCCAATCAACTTCCGGCACATTGGACAGTGGAAATTCTGTGCGTCGAGACCAATTTCATGTGGAATAGTGGTCATAATTGATATCACTCGATCTGCATCAAGTAAGGACGATTTTCTCCACCATAGCTTCTATTAAAATAAGATTTATTTTGCTAGAATAGAATAGAATAGAACAAAAATCTACAAAAGTTATTAAACGACTTTAGCAGGAATATTTTGAGTTATATATGGTTAGTGCACACAAACCTCATCAATGTCACTTTCCATATCTGATCCAATCGCATTTCCCTCTAATTCACCGAAATTTACTTTCATCTAAACAAATAAAGCACTGAGAGTTGGGTACACTTTGGAACAAAAATAATTTTCGGTGATAGCGCGACGGAAAACTAGTACAATGGCAAACGAATACCTTCTTAAAAGACTCTCCCCCCTCCAGTGTTGAGCACAATGCTTGATCAAAGCTAACAACACCGACCTCAACATCAGTACCTGACGATGTTGAAAGTTGAGCACTGCTACTTCTTTCCGGGTTAGACTGAATTTCCAGCGTTTTCTTTCGTATAAGATGGACATTTAGAAATGGAACATTAGGAATTTCAACGTTATTTCAAACATTTTGATCTCTCAGAGGAAAAATATGCGTTACTTTGCACATTCAAACAGTCCACGTTTCAACAAATGTCCTTGAAGACAGCAAAATGTTTTGAAGCAAAGACTGATTGAAAGATCTTATATGACCTCACCATAGATCTTCGTGGTTTACTCCAAGTCGTACTCAATAAGCTATTACTACTCGGAGGTACTTCTGGCAGAGACATTTCATCAAAAGGCGAGGTTCCAAGCACAGAATCTTCCTAGACAGAGTTGTAAACTGTAGTGTTATATAAGTGCGAGAAGTTTTAGAGATATTACTCACTTGATCACGACATTCTGAAGTCTGGTTCGTTGCATTATTATTAGAGTGTTTAATTTCACCATCAAAAGAGACATCTGGCAATTGATCAAATACTTCTTCATGTATATCCTCAGATTCACCAGCCATTTCATCATGTTCAGCAAGTGGATTGGACTCGTATTTCTCATCAGCATGAACAACAGACAGTGAATTAGCGAGGCAAACTGGTTTTTCTGATTTGCTAGTATTTTTTACACTTCCTGTAAGCAATACGAGAGATTCCGAAAAAAAAACTAAGAAATCAAGCCAGAAGGAAAACAAAGTGAAAAAAAACTCTACACCACAAGAATAAAATGGGAAACGAAAATACTGTGATAACTGATGATATACCTCCACAGTTAGGCGAAGATTTTTCGAATATTTGAACAGTGGTATCATCGACTACACGCAACCCGGCGCCTTCAACATTAAAAACCGAGCTAATAATTTCAGAGTTTTTGAGGCTAGAGTATTTCTGTTTGTGAACATATAGAATGTCAAGCAATTGTTGAATAGAATGCAAATACTACATGGAATAAAGTAACGTAACTATTACATATGATCAGAATATGGGCCAACCTATTTTCTGATGCGACGCCACAATGCAATGTTTCTGACGTACCTATAGGTAGATGACCCTTTGAAATTGTTGAAGTGTCCAGATCCGTTGATGCATCAATTAGAGTACTCCCCTAAAATTCAACCCGGATAATAGTTAAACAGGTGCTAATACAAACTATTCCAGTAACCTTAACCTATTTGTGAACTATGAGAGAACTAGTAGAGGAAAAAATCATGCTGTATCATATCTTGGAACATTTCCACTGTCTTAACCTTTTACTTGCCGCCTACTACAATTTTTTACGGCAGGGTATGATGTGAAATACAACCGCAACGATGTCGAGATGTTCGCAAAACTTCGACCACGGCCCAGATCGAACCAGGATTATACCTTCCGGAGGCTCGCGTATTACACACTGCACCACTGAGGCCGTTGCCTTGTGTTTCTCTCAGGTAGTCTTTCCGCCCTTTGCTACCACCAGCAATCACCCGTCAGAGGGATTGATCTGGTGAGCACAAATTTGTGAATAGTTCAGCATCTTTGTGGTTGTACTTCTACTGTTTTTAATACTGTGAACAATTAATGCCTTCCAATAACCAACACAGCAACCTATATATTGCTTTTGCCATTTTTTTAGAACCTAAATCAATATACTCCTTAATAATACCTTTGTGATTCATCTCTTTGCCTCCTCATTGATCAAACTGCCCAATGATCCTAAGAATCACTACCGCCCCCAAAAAACTTAATCACAAGGCTGCAACCTTTCTCTCGGTCTATAAGGCCAGCGACTGAATGTGGTGAAGACCTGGGAACGCATTAACACCGATACAGAGAGATTCTAGAAAAAACTAGGCTTAACCATATACAATATTTCATTAAAGAGAGGATGACAGATTCTCAAACGGCCAAATCCACGTTTAAGGCCGACAATTTCACGATATGACGGCTACAAAATAATGAAATGAACTGAGGAAGTGCTGTGGCCTCTACATATAACTGAATGGATGAGTAGAGCTTTCCGTTTCAAGCATCTTGGTTTTCACTAGAGCATTATGTTATTCATCAATTAGGACCTCTCAGTTATAAACGTTGAAAAATCTATGAGCCTTGTGAACAAAACTTTTGAACACCCTTATGAAAGTTAGTTAAACTAATCTGAAACAATCCAAGATCTTTCTAAAGTAAATTAAAAGGTGGTAAAGAAGTAGAGCAAACAAAACCACTCACACATTCGCTTCCGGAATGGGTTTTCTCTGAATTATTCTCGCTACCACTTCGAGAACGACGTGGTCGTTTAGTGCGACGTGAAACAATGAGGGGCTGAAACACTAAGGTGTTTGGAAAAAACAATTTTTGAGACGCAAATATTTCCGGACAAAACTTGAAAGTCATTAGTTGCCAATGAACTGAAGCCGGACTAGTTTTTACTTAACTGTTCAATCTTTGCTACATCTGTCCTATAAAACTAATATATCAAAAATGTGAAAAAACAGAAACCTAGTTCTCAATAGGACGAACAAACAAAAAACGAAACAGCTTCAGTGCCAAAAAGAAAGAACTTTTCCCCTCACCGCAACATTCTGTGGAGGAAGTGTTCCAACAATGTCTTGTAGTGAAGGTAATGACAAAATAACTTGCTCGGGAATTTCGTCCGTTGATTCAAGCAATGAAGGATGAGAATACACAGACGAGTTACTATCATCACTGTGGACAACATCTAAAAAATTACGGCGCAATATCATATCAACCAACATTACCAAGCGATATGTCACTAGATAAACCACTTCTACTAGACATTCCCTTTCCATGAATTGACACCATAGTGTTTGGCGTACGTTCGCTGTGCAGAAGATCAACAGCTGGTCTTCCAATTTTTTCCATGTCATCTTGAAGTGACACCGCACGACGGCGTGGTGTCAAATCCCCCACTACAAATCACTGGTAAAAAGATGGACACCATAAAAACATACTTAATTTAAACTGTCAACAAAAGCTTACCTTTCAGTGGTTTACCAGACACAAGACCAGCCAGTATTAATGGTGAAGGTGTCCATGTATTTAACATGGAACTATTGACCGCTGCACAGATTGGTAGTTCATCCAAACCTTTTAGAAAACTGCTGATCTTTTCCACTTGGTCAAGGTCGCGAAGAAATGCGTGCTGGTCGTAAAACTGGCTAGACATAAGAAAACCAATGGTGATTACCATATCTAATACGATATAATCCACGCACAACACATATGTATGTATGCATGTATTCATGTGTATGCATATAGATGCATATGAATATATATATGTGCATATGAATACACATATGTAGATATATATGTATACGTATATGTATATGTATATTTATATGTATACTTGGATACTTGGACGGCCCGTCCTCATTGGTTGTGCGGGAACTAGCACTTTATCTTTTTTTTCGGAGTTTTGCTTGTTTACCCATTGTATTTCCCTGAATCAGGTCGACAACACCACAGGCAGCCGCTGCCCTTGTCGATCAGAGGAAGATTTGCCATCAAGCGACTAGTTTGATACGAGAACGGTGGTCGATCCTGGTATTAGCTTCCCTGATGGAAACGTCGGACTCCTCAGCTTGGAAGATCCTACCGGGGGATAAATCCATCTGCTGTACATCGCAGTCCGACCCCCAGAACACCTTCCAGCCACGATGAGGCGGTAAAGCATTGGGAGATATATATATATATATATGTATATATATATGTATACAAATATATATATACATATGGCATACGGAAGAGGCGGATAGTGCAGTGACAGTGATGTCCGTCATCACGAGCATGGTGCTAGTTCGATTTCGCTTCAGGCCAACCAATCCCCTCATTTTCCCGGGGTCGGAAAATTGGTACCGAAGTTTTCTGGGAAAAAATTACTCTCTGCAATCCAATTGGGAACGCTCCAGCCCGGCTATCTGAGGACTCCAGGACGAATTGCTCAACCAGCATTCTACGACATTCAAAATGAAATGGAAATTCTCAAGCAGCAATCGAAGCCACACGTAAAAACTTGGAGCACCTTCGTGGACTGTGTGCGAGGAAACCAACTGGATGTGAGAAGTGCTGAGATACGAACAGTAGACGTCAAGACGGATCAAATAAAATAAAATGAATAAATAAATATTGGTACACACAAAGTACATGTATATGCATACATTTGTATCTATTTACATATATATATATATATATATATATATGCATACATGTGACAATCACAAAACGTATATATCATCTGTAACGCTTACCTTATAGCCTTAGTTTCGCGAATAAGTAAGTGCAGGTGATGCTCCAAATTACTTTGGTTAATGACAATTCGAATCCATGCCTAAAAAATAAAAATTAATCTTTACTGCACAGGTTAACTAAGGACGTTATATGCGACAAGTGGTTTTAACGACTTACCCTGAGTTTTTGACACATTAGTATTCCCAACGTGGGGCGGATAGCACAGTGGTAGTGGTGCTGGTCATCATGAGGACAGTGCTAGTTTGATTCTGCTCTTGGCTCACCAAGCCTCTAATATTTCCGAGGCAAGGAAATTGGTACCCGACTTTTCCGGGAAGAAATCACTGTCTACAATAAAATTGGGAACGCTCCAACCCGGCTATTTCAGGATTCCGGGGAGCATTGCTCGACCAGCATTCTACGACATTCAAGATTAAATGAAAATCCCCAAGCAGCAGCTGAAGCCACACGTAAGTGGGAAGATGTTCGTGGATAATGGATGCGAGGAAAGGAATCGAATGTGGACAGTGTAGGAAGCTGCAGAGTAGATGTGAAGACGAGTCATAAGAAAGTGAAGAAAAAACTATTTCAAAATAGTAACTTATTTTAAACGAACTATAATGTAGCGGTGCGTTGTGAATTGCTGTTCACAGGAAAACTACGACCTTATGCCTTTCACCTTCCAAGTATCTGCAGACCTACCTAAGTTATGAGTCAGCCTACAGGTACTTTCTTCTCCAAATTATAAATATAATAATTAACTTAACGAAAACTTGAAAGAGATTAATAGTCACTGTGAAATTTATGCCTAGATTAGCATTTCAATGCATTTTCTTCCCGGTTATTTATTTTTCCTCACAGAGGTTTCATGCCATACTTTCTAGATTCACCCATTGCTTATCGACTACAGATATGCCATGATTGGCTCCTTAGAAGTGTAATCCCTGCACTTCGCAGAAAATGTTTTCTCTACGAGTTTGTTCTTCTGGTGCAGAAGCTTTCCAGTTAGGAATGTATTAAGACATCTCGGCTGTGGCTGGTTATGATAGTACTAAGGTATTCTGAACGCAGATGCACAGAATGAGCGCTTATCAATGTGCTTAAACGCAGTGTTGTTGGAAACGTTAGAAGTTCTCGAGGATTACTCAACATCTGTTGCGAAACCGACAACCAAGGGTTGACAACATGGTGGTTAGACGGTAATGCGTCTTTAAGAGAGTTAGAAATGTTCCAGAAACATGGAAAGATACATAGGTATATAAAGGAAACGTATTAGAACTAAATTTTGAGCTTTGCCCTTATGATTGAGAAAATACATTGCGCTGTATACTATTTGTTAATATGATCCTTTCATGCTCCAAAGAACGCTAAATCCAAAGAAATAAAATGTTAATGTAGAAACAACTGTTACATTAACAACGTGTCAACTTGATTGGAATGGTGAGAAGCTTGGAGATCAATTTTTTACACAACCCGTCTTCACATCTGCTGTGCGGATCCCATCACTTCTTTCGTTCGTTTCGTTTCCTTGCTTCCATCATCCACGAAGGTCTTCGAAGTTTTCACACATGGGGTTAACTGCTGCTTGGGTATTCTCGTACTCCTGAATCTCGCTCTGGTTGAGTCGATTCTACATTGAGCCCTGGGAAAGCCTGGACAGTGTTCCCACTTGGATTTTAAAGAAAAAATTGTCCTCAGATAAGCCTTATATCAATCTCCGGACCCAAGGGATGACAGGTTTAATAAGCACAGCGGGGATTTCGAACCGGCACTCTGTTCGTGATGGTCGGCATCAATGCTACTGTGTTACCTGCCCAATCTCGTTACTTTTTGAAAGTGAGGCAGACTGAACGTACTGAGTTCAATGCGCGCCTCGAGCGAAACAAAATAGCAGTCCTGCACACATAGCACAAATTAGGTCTAGTCGCCTGTGTTAAACTCAAGCCAGGTTTACGATCAACGTAGAAATTATAAGAACAGACTTTAAGCTATCGCATAGCAGTTTTACCATAAGAGATTCTATCCCATCATAAGCAATGTTTCAAAATGAAGATAAGTAGAATGGGCGGTAAAACCTGAGCAAAACACCAACCCTTCCACGTCCTATCTCCGATCGTATTTGTTTTAAGGAATTAACCTCTTCAATTATTTTCTTCTCCGAGAATTTTGATACAAAAGGCCATATGTTCTGAAACGATGCAGCTCTTATGAATGGGCTAATGGAACACCCACATCTTGCAAACAGATAAAAACCTCACAGGTTCCGGGTATTTAGCGTATCGCGATCCTTTGACGAAAAAAGGATCTCTCAAGCCATGGATGAATATTGCTTCAATGACATTGCAGATATTTTGGGTTATTTCACTAAAATGCTCCATAGTTTCTCCATAAGTCTAAATGCAGAGAAAGCACTGCTAATAAGGAAATCTACAACCAAAAATAGCACCAATCAAGCAAAAGGATCTGTTAATCGAAAAGTTATGTGGCGAGGCAACTAGAAGGGCCCACCTTGGAACACCTTGCTTCTCGGTATATTGTGAAGACTGAGCCGCGTTCAGCACAGTTTCCAGTTCTTCACAAATGGAACTCTTAGATTTGTCGTGATTCGAATGTGTTGACATGGTGAAATCTGAAACATAACGATACCAAAATCTCAGTAGTAGGTCCGAGAAAATATCCGAATAAACCTACATTAAAAGGCGCTAACAAGACTCAACTAAGGCATGAATTATTCATTAAATCAAAGTGCAAAAAACGAGTAAATATGCGGATGAAAAAAAACAAGCCAATCAAAGTGCAGCAAAGACAGAAATTCACAATGATACATACTAAACCTAAAAAACTGGACACGTGTGGTGCAGTTGTCGGAGGCGCCCTGCAACACACATTGGATCGATCCCCGAGCCTCTGACCCACCAAGCCTTCCATCCCTCCGGGATCGCTAAATTGGTACCAGACCTGTCTGGGAAGATAACATCACTGACTCGATACATTGGCAGCAACCGCCAGTCCTAGTAAAGACCAAATGTGAATTCAATCACCTTCAACTATATTTAATGAAGTAGAATGCATAGCGCAACCCTCAGGGATTGATCAACTCCGAGAGCTTTATTTTTACCTACCTAAACGACCTCCGAACTTGCAGAACGATGCAGACAGGCGATAAAAGAAGATCTTAAAGAGAGAAGAGCAGCAGTGATGGTCGAAGCTGCAGAGGCTTGGAAAAGCATCCGCAAAGCCCACCGAAGTTTCGCCAATTACAAGACCAAAACAATTGCACTCCGGCGCCCAGACGGAATAATTACAGCGTCCCGAAAGACAATGGAGAAAATCATTCACGAATACTACTCGGATCTCTCCGATAGCCACGTCCGCCTTTGATCATATGAAATAGAGGAAGGAAATGTTGTATCACCGGTTCTCCCTTCCGAAATCCGATATGCCATTTCGTCGGTGAAAAAACGAACAACGCCAGGGACGGACAGGATAAGACCAGAACATCTGAAGAACCTTCAGCCAGTCCTCGTAAACACGCTAGCTCGACTCTTCACACGTTACCTGTCCGAATGCAAGGTTCCTACTCAGTGGAAGACCAGCAGGGCCGTGTTATTGTTCAAGAAGGGTGACCTGCACGATATCGGCAACTATCGCCCAATCTGCTTACTATCTGTCGTCTGCAAACATTTCACTCGAGTCATCGTAAACGTGTTTCGAAAAGAAATAAACCACATCCACACGATAACAAGACTCACTGAAGTTATCGCGAGAGTACAAGAGACCGCTCTGCCTCACTTTCATCGATTTAAAGAAGGCCTTTGACTCAGTTGAGATAG
Organism: Angiostrongylus costaricensis; assembly: GCA_900624975.1. Classification (NCBI taxonomy): domain Eukaryota; kingdom Metazoa; phylum Nematoda; class Chromadorea; order Rhabditida; family Metastrongylidae; genus Angiostrongylus; species Angiostrongylus costaricensis. The sequence continues at coordinate 3,641 of UYYA01005323.1, read as the reverse complement.
CAGTCATGGAAGCCCTTGATAATCAAGGAGTCCCTACTCAGTACATAAAGATTCTTCGTGAGCTGGTCAAAAATTTCACAACCAAGGTATCACCATTCTACAACGATATTAACATTGATGTCAAAAGAGGAGTTAGGCAAGGCAATACCATCTCGACAAAATTATTTATCTCCACCCTCCAGAACGTCATGCGAACATTGGAATGGGATAATATGGAAGTGAAAATCGATGGTCGGCAGTTACACCACCTTCGCTTTGCTTATTACATCGCCCTTATAACACCAAACATTAGTCAAGCGAAACGTATGCTTATATGACTTAGAGAAAGCCTGCGGAGATTAGCTCGTACAGAACAACCACGGGAAAAGAAGCTTGTGGGATTTCACAACCACAATCATACTGAGATATTTGCAGAACTCCGTATTACAATACTAAAGAAAAATGGAAGAAACTCGTCGCAAGACCATCGGACAATGGATATTTCGTTTCCAATCATGAAGAATGCAATGAGTATGCTCAAAATCTAAGCAAAGTAACGTTTCATATGAACCACATTTCTGTAACTCAACGAAGAAATCAGAGCTCCTAGCGCAGAGCCAGAAAGCGCAGCCCAAATCCTCGGCCGCGAACTGACGAGCTCGTGACATGAGCACGCGATGCAGACAGAGCGGTGCATTTTGCGCCAGGCAAAAAAGCACGGCCTCCAGCTTCTCCCCTATATTGGCCGTTTTATAGACTGAGCGGCAGAAAACAGTAGCATGGTGTGGATTTTCAATGCGTAAAATCTTATCTGGAATGGATTGTCGAATGACACTTTCTTCAGAAAACAGTTTGCCGACAAGTGACACTGTTTCTGATCACGTAGACTGCAAAAAACTTCGTCTATAAGAAGGATGAAAGGATAAAGTTCTCACCGTTGATCCTGAGGGATAGGTCATGCATTCGACTTCAATAAGCATTGTTGGAGGTGATTAAATGCATATCTGGCCTATACAGTGACTCGCGGTGGGCTACCGACGCATCGAGTCTGTGCTGGTATCCTCCCAGACAAGGTTGGTACCAATTCACCTACTCCGGAGGGACAGAAGGCTTGGTGAGTTTGGGGCGCAGGGATCGATCCCATGTGTACTGTAGTACGCCTCTGATCACTGCGCCACACGTGCCACTTTAGCTGTACTTCTCAAAATAATACGCATGCATATTTATTTGTTTACCACATGACCCTACACCACATGTATCACATTTTGCGAATCACAGCACTTCTTATATTCGATTCGTTTCCTCGCATTCACACTCCATGGAGATTCTCAAGTTTTTTTTTTCTCGTGGCGTCCGCTGCTTCTTGAAATCTTCCTCTTCGTTACGAGTGCCCTTTGGGGCTGGTCGAGTCGATTCTCTCTGGAATCGCGGGATAGCCGTGCTGGACCGTTTCTACGTGGATGAGTGAATGAGCTTGGCTCATATAAGTCTGGCATCAATTTTCCAACACTGGAGAGTTGAGAGGTTTAGAGGGCCTGGTGTAGGATCGAACGAAGGCCTGAGTAGGTGAAGCCGTCGGCGTAATGAACAGGATCACTACCATTGCGCTACGCGCGCCTTAAATATATGTACAAGATTAGTTTCTGAAAAAAAGCCAAGAAAGTTATGAACGGAATCGTGGTCGTCGTAAAATGCAATTCTAACGTGCCATGTGTACACGCGCATCACTTCATAGTATGCTGCTCAAGAAGCAACCAAGATTTATTTCCTTTTCCTATACACAAAGAACTAATGTTCACCTGTCTCAGAATGATATGAAGGCGGTGTTTACTATGATATGAAAAAGGCGCGAATCCCATGGTAGTGGGTCCATGCTGCTGATTCCCGTTGACAACGGGTAGATTCAGATCTCTACTTGGATACTTGGATAGCCCATCCTCACTTTTTGTGTAAGCTCCAGCATAATCTCCACTTTTTCGGTGTTTTGCTGGTTTAGCTACTGTGGTTCCTAGTCCCGAGGTGAGCCTAGTCAAAGTCTGCCCCAGTTCGTCACCACCACAGGCAGTCTTCGTCCTTGTGGATCAGAGGGAGATTTACCATCATGCATCTCGTTTGATACCAGGACGGTGGTGGATGCTGGTATTAGTTAACTCTTAGCTACATTTCGTGTTGGTAACACCGGACTCCTCAGCTTGGGATACCTTGTCGGGGGAATGTACATCGTAATCCCATACCCAGGAACACCTCCCGACCACGAGGCGGTATACCATTGGAAGGAAATCCAAATCGTAGTAAGAACAACAAGACCTTCGCTTCAGGAATATCAGCTCGAATGACATCTTTGAAAGAACTGCTCTCGGATAGTTGTATAGAGAACATTCTTCACGAATATTGGAATGTTCTCTATGTAAATCAATTATAACTTTTCCAAACATTTCAAATGCTTCTCCCATGACCTTTTCTCCACTACGATCTGATAACCCTTCCAAATATTTCAAATGCTTCTCCCATGACCTTTCCTCTATGACGATCTGATAGCCGTATGTCTAACATTTCGCTGGCGTCTATCTCGTAAAATATCTGCACTTACGGTCCAAGGCTTTGAATATCGCTCTATCAGATCGCAAGGCTTGTGAAATGTTTCCAGCACCCGTCTTTTTGCCTACTGTAGCCCAACTCCGCCTACTGTAATCTGACTCCGCCCAGCGCAAAGGTATATAAACGGCTCTACGGTTAGCTAGCTCATGTCACAGCAATGCTGCCCAAGTCACCGCATTCGTGCGTCACATCCATCTCATGTAGTAAAAGTGTTATGCCAATATCTTCACTCACAAGCAACCTGAGCACCAGTGATCAGGCTGCGCCTACTCATAACCAGTATCATTGTTACATTAATTGTAGAGTTGCATTGTTATGATTGTTGTATAATTATGATAAACGGTTTAATTACCCAAGTTTGAGGTTTCCGGCATTGTGACTACTACTTACAAGAAGTCNCGTGGCATACACAAAGGCGAGCAGCAAACTCCGACCGAATCATTTTAACTACTTGGTATTCCTATATAATCTAGCCGTCCACCAAATTGTGGTGCATTGGCCGCTTGAAAGGATCCATCAGGTCAAGGAAGTTACAACCAAGTACGTTAATTTCTTCAATCATGTCCAACCTATCACTGGCAAGTCACAAACGGATACTCACGCGGTATACTAACCAATTACAAAAAGTTCTAACCCGATTCAAAGACGCGCAGTTAGAAGAAATCAGCGTTCAAAACCTGCAAGATGAGATAACGCCCACCGTTATTCAAACAAGCCTACAGCAGTTAGAGGAAGCAGTGGCAGCGTTAGAAAACATGACCACAAAGATTCAACACGCACTAGATGAACTCGCTACCATGTTCGAAAAGTCACACCCAACGTCACCGAATACTGAAGAAGAGTTCGCACAGTACTCAACTACTGCTGAAGAAGCCATTGGCAATACTTTCGAATACCTTGTACTCCTTCACGCTCGGATCCATGGCTTCTTCGGGGTCATCGAGGGTTACGACAAGGTTGTCCACGTATAAGTTGTCTTTAACATGCGTTACTAATTCTGCTTCTTCTTTATATTGATCGAGATGAAAATGTATTGTTCCGGCCAAAAGAAATGGTGATGTATT
>UYYA01005322.1:0-27469 GCA_900624975.1 Angiostrongylus costaricensis | reverse complement strand
TTCGCTGACATAGTTAAAGTGGATGAAGAAAGTGGAGAAGTGCGACTGGTACTTCCTAATGTTTTGAAATCTTTGAAAAAAGAACTTCGTCGTGGAGCTCAGGCCGTTAAAGTACGGTATGTCTTTTTCGGAGTGCGAAATCAGTGCTTCCGTCAGTTTGTTATGCACAAAACCGACTTTCAACTTGCATCAGCATGCATCAACAAGTTAATGGTCGTTGATAAGCTTATACGAGGTTGTTACGAAGCTGTTGCTTCCCATTATCTAACGTTCCGTCAGATTTTGCTTTCTTCAGAGCTTTATTAGTCTATGCCATTTTAGGAAACGAAACCAGATAGTGGACCCCTCATTGATTACATGGGATGGGAAATCACTTGCATCACTCATGATCTTGTTAGTCGTCGTATAACTCGGGCTAACATAACGAATTAAAGAAATTTCCTTGTAGCTCACTGCAGATGTTCCTGAGGTGACGGAATTAACTACAACGTAATTCTATATGAAATAATTGAACTGAGATTTATCCCATGACATCTAGTTTTTGTTCGCAGCCGTGTATTCACCTTTGATTAGAATGCTTAAAGGGCTCAAAATATGACAAACATATAGAAGGGAATTTATTTTATCATCCTAAGGGTGTAAATTTGCTTGGATACTTGGATGGCCCATGTTGTTCGTCGATAGCTTTTCTCTAATGTCCGATTACGGCTGAATGAGTTGAAGTCAATTTATTTAGTCCATTCTACCAAAACGTATACGTTGGATTTAACACACATCTTTTTATTCACGACCTAACAAATTTGTTTTATAGTTTCTTAAAATCTCCTTAATTGATCCACATAGTGCACTAATTAGATCAATGTTGCATTCAGTGACGAGAAAATAATGGCCGACGTAGAGAAGGAGCTTGCCGAGTCGAAGAATGTTTGCAGACTGAAAGTCGTTAGTTCTATTTTCTAGTAAGATCGATAGAAATTTAATATTATCTTTAAACATTTTCAGGGCTGTAATTTTCTAATGGAACTCATCGACAGGGTTCGACATGCGAAGAACAAACACTACGTTTGTTTTATGCTTATTCTCTACTAAACACCTTTTCTTAACGTGGTGAAGTTTTCAATCTGCTCGGTGCTGATTGCATGACCTTCAATAACCCGCTGTCATTTTTTTCTGAACCTTATAGCGGTTATGTTTTCAATCCCTATTCTAGGTTTCCACTACTTTTCCTCGTATGAGAAATCAGATGCCATCTACTCGCGATGCCAAGCACCGCGCCCTAGGCAGAGTGCTGAATGCATATTAGAAATGACCGCTCGCATCTTTCCAAAGTGTATGGATTCAGAGGATCAGCTCTCCGTATATTGCCTCGCTAGACTGTCTTATAACTTCGTTATACGCATAATTTTGATTACGGATGTGGTGTGTCTAGAACGACTATTCCACGTTTAGCGGGTGGCGTCGATGAAGATATTGGAACGTATTATATTGATGGATTTTTAATGTCTTCTAACCTCCAACAAACAAACTACGTTTCTCCAGCTAGAGTGCATTGGTTACCTGCTAGCGTTTCCAGTTCCCAAAACAGATCACAGCGAGCTATGCATGTCTATGTCTTTGTGAAAACCCAAAAAACGTGCAGCTTGATTTTCCTGTTCCGCGATACCAATTCGGGTCTTTAATAGAATCATAATTAAAACAGATGCTGCTTAAAGCCTGTTTTAGGTTTCTTGGCAGGAAGTCCAGGTACGGTACAAAAATATGGTCTCCAAAGTTAACGAAGAAGACCAGGAACTAATGGATAAGTATACCGGCTTCGGATTAAATTTTACTGAACCTATTCTTAGTAGAGAGGTACGTGTACACAATAGTTTTATTTATTTTGGATATTCTAAGACACACAATGCGAATGTAGTGCGTTTTCTCAAGGTAGTTAAAAAATTGACTGGTCGGTACACAGCTAAGAACGCACTGAACCAAGAAATCTTCCGTCGAATTCGATACTACGTTGTCTCGTCGAATGTGCTTATGGTTGGATTTGGATTAGGTGAAAACCCAGGTGAGTATTTTATGGCAACACGTTTTTCGCTTAAGTTATTATTTGGGTTTTCTGATGCGCAATGAAAGATGTCCTATTTTCCGTCGTTCGTAGGGCGAGTATTTATCTTTCCGACCCCTCAATCTCTCAAGTCAGACACGTCAAGTACAAACGTAATTAGCGATTCTGTTATATAAAAGCAACTGATCGCTGTGCGTTAATTTCAGTATTTATACAAAATCATCTTGGTACCCTCTCTATCTGTTATGCCCTGGCTCTCTCAATACTTCCCCACCAGCCACAGTTTCTTCATTGCCTTAGTTCCAGAAGAGCAGTTTCCTGTGTGCTACCAACTATGAAAAGTAGGTTTACACACAGGAAATTCAGTACGACACTTGTAGCTAGCAGGCTTCCAGGGGAATACACGATATATAAAAAGAAGAAGACTGTGCGACAAAGTTAACGGCCAGAACATTAGGGAATCATATGTGACAAATGTTGTCCACTACATGATGGAATTCTTGTTTGCATTGAAATAGTTCAGAATTGTACCCAGAAGAGGAGTTGACGGATGGCGGTGACGCTTCCAAAGCTTCTGCATTGGCCAGAACTGCTATAGCTGGGCATGGTGAACCACTTAAGCCATGTAACTATGCGGCTAATGTTCCACCAAGAAGCTGTCAACCTTACAGCGTAACGTTTTTTCAAACAACCTTATTTTTATGTTTTGGGAAAGTTTTTAAATTTAAAGCTGCTCAAACAGCAGTTTTGTTCTTTCTTGTACTAAGAAATCGCATTGTTTTCGCTGATTGCGACTGCCATTCATTCTCTTGAAATTAATATGGTTGCAATTCCTATGCCTGATATGATGATTTTGAAAATGCTTGACAAGAATATTTAATTTCAACAATCTGTGTTATGCCTTAGGATGATGAAACTGACTCAGAAGACGAACCTATGGATGAAGCTGGTGTGTACAGTACCGACGAAGAAAACGATGTGGTATGCATTCACTACCTTGATGTGCAACTGATGCCATTTCATCTTTTGGGAATTGGTTGAAAATGTCTGAGACCAGTGAGATAGAAATCACACTTTGATACAGTACGAGGACTAATGCCAACACTACTGATCTCCATCCGCGTCGACGGCAAAATTCATGGGGCGGAGCACGTGCCTATTCTTAATTATGGTAGATCGTGGTGTGCATTGAACTCAAGGCAAACTGTTCATTTTACACCAAAGATGGTTACCCAATCGTTTTCGGTTTTTTCTTATGTAAACTCTCTATTTCCATCGATTTTGCTTATTTCTATGGCTTTTCATGTCTCACAAATCCTCTATGTCGTTTCTATTTTTCCATGTTTGGAACATATCAAACTATTGCATGGCAAAGAAAGCCTCTTCCGTTGCTCAAAGGCGCTATCAGCTTCTAATAGAAATTATGTTCAGTGCGTCGTTGAATTTCTGTATACTTCTATTTCCACTTGTATCCTAGTCCATGAGGGTTTTAAAGGTACACTTTGTGGAAGCACACTGGTCAATAACAGTGTGTCTGCAGGTGTAAGAATATCTTATTACTTTCAACGTTAGCAATGGTCTGTTTGACAGACGGCTGAACTCTCCAGAAATTTTTCGCATGGTATTAGGAGTGTGCAGCAGCTTTTTGCAGATGACGCTTAACACGTCTGTATAGCACAAACTATCGACCCACTGAGAGAATCTAACAAAAGTTTTGCACGACAAAATAGGGAGTCGCAACAAAAACGCATTGAAATCAACTCATTAGCTCCAATTTGTTTCTTGGAATTTAATTGGTATCACTGTATATGGTTGAGAATGCGATAAGTTTAGAGTTTTTGCTAGGCGCTTGCAAATTTTCCGATCTCACAACTGAAATACATCGTGAACGTCCATTAAGTGCTGTTCTTGCTCGACGACATGTCCTTACATTGTCGTCAAAGTTTGCAGCGAAGACGTATTCATCGTCCAATATTACCGACCCTTTTTATTAAAGCAAGTCCAAATTTCGTTCTGTTGCTTATCATAAAACATCCGGCAATAATGTAACGACAATGACGTTGAGATTTGAGCAAAACTTGGAACACCCCACCTGCTTGATTAGCTTCGAACCCGCGATTACCTTTCATGGGACCAAAATGTTACTCACTGCACCATTGAGGCTNCCATTAAGTGCTGTTCTTGCTCGACGACATGTCCTTACATTGTCGTCAAAGTTTGCAGCGAAGACGTATTCGTCGTCCAACATTACCGACCCTTTTTATTAAAGCAATTCCAAATTTCGTTCTGTTGCTTATCATAAAACATCCGGCAATAATGTAACGACAATGACGTTGAGATTTGAGCAAAACTTGGAACACCCCACCTGCTTGATTAGCTTCGAACCCGCGATTACCTTTCATGGGACCAAAATGTTACTCACTGCACCATTGAGGCTTTCCTTTGTTCTTGCTCTTGCCCAATTTTTTATCACAGCTGGGCTATCAGTAATCACTCCTCAAGGGAATGGTAGCACAAATCACCATTGAACTCAGTTGAGCGGAAGGTGCAGTGGAAATCGCAATGTTTTATTTGGATAAATACTGAAGGTTCTTTCCCATCATGATGTGGGGATTTTCTTATATGTTGTTGAGCCGTATTTCAGCCGAACCACCCTATTGTACAGCGGTGGCCTTCTGAAGGTCAAGACCGTGGTCCGAGTACTTATAGAGCAGCATGGGGCATTGAACAGGTAACATTTATGTGTATTTATATGTATGTATGTGTATGTACAATATCTTGAAGCAGCGTGCTCGATTTCTGCAGGATCAACATCAACAATTGTACCTACAGCGGTGGTGTCCTGGAAACGAAGATCGTGGTCCGAGTACTTATAGAGCAGCATGGGGTATTGAACAGGTAACATTTATGTGTATTTATATGTATGTATGTGTATGTACAATATCTTGAAGCAGCGTGCTCGATTTCTGCAGGATCAACTTCAACAATTGTACCTACAGCGGTGGTGTCCTGGAAACGAAGATCGTGCTCCGAGTACTTATAGAGCAGCATCGGGTATTGAACAGGTAACATTTATGCGTATTCATGTGTATGTACAATATCTTGAAGCGGTGTGCTCGATTTCTGCAGGATCAACATCAGCAATTGTACCTACAGCGGTCGTGTCCTGGAAACGAAGATCGTGGTCCGAGTACTTATAGAGCAGCATCGGGTATTGAACAGGTAACATTTATGTGTATTTATATGTATGTATGTGTATGTACAATATCTTGAAGCAGCGTGCTCAATTCCTGCAGGATCAACATCAACAATTGTACCTACAGCGGTGGTGTCCTGGAAACGAAGATCGTGGTCCGAGTACTTATAGAGCAGCATGGGGTATTGAACAGGTAACATTTATGCGTATTTATGTGTATGTACAATATCTTGAAGCGGTGTGCTCGATTTCTGCAGGATCAACATCAGCAATTCTACCACTGTCTTCCTCATCACCAACTGCAGCAGCGCCGTCAGCATTCTGGTTTCTAGTGTTGTTACCCGAAATGCATGAATAAAACAGTATCAAGAAGCGGGCATTTGTATAATATCTTTTATGACGTTGAAGTCCATAAATGAATAAAGAACTTAACGAGCAGGTAAACAAAATAATTTGGAAGCAATGTAATAAAATCCTGCCTTCAGGTAATGGTGTCACTTTTCTTCTTCCTCTCTCAGCTTTCACTCCAGCTTTTTTTAACACCGCAATGATAGATCGCTAGAGAGCATCCATTTGCTTGATGAAAATAAATAATTTATCTTTGACAAACGAGATGTGACTTAATGTACCAACTTAACCATCCTTTTCACTTATCGTGTGCTTCTTCCAGATGTGAAAGTGCTCCCTAACGTAATTGTTTTTCTGCTTTTAGATTTTTAGGATGTTACACCTTTATTTTCGGCCTCCGCAAAGAGAAAGCCATAGCAATACTTCTCTGAATAAATTTTGGGCAGAAAAAATAAAACCACATATCACACACCTTTCCCATTTCTGCTGCAACAGCGGTGCTTCCAGTGAATCTCTTAGTTGTTTCAGTTGGCTTGACTTTCCAATGAACGACCTCAAAGTTTTCTTTATCTTCTTGGTTCTGCTGTCTATGGTATTTGATCCACCGATACCCATTAAACCGTGAAGGAAGAAAACATCGAAAAGAAAAATGAAAAAAAAAGACAAAGAATGACAAGTACATAAGTGGAATTCGTGATTGTAGCCAAAGAAGATTTCGCGTGCTGGGCGGACAAGGTTGACTATGAGATTCACTGACGTAGAAATCGCCGTCACAGCATCCAAAAACGCCTTCTCCCACGAGTTCAACTTTCTCCGTCTCGACTTCTGTTGCCTCCAAAAGATGAGTGCCTGGTGTAAAATAATTCTTGCCTTATCTCTTGATTTATCTTTAATGTTATTCCTTCCATCTTAAATTTCATTGGTACAATGTTAAATTTTTAATGGCCGGCTACTTTAATTTTTAACGATAGGGTGGATTATAACAACAGGTACTCGCAGAACGTGGGCCCCAGACCTAATCGAACCACGATTTCCGTTTCCGGAGGCTTGCGCATTACACAATGCGTCACCGAGTCCTTTGATCTGAGCTTAACTCAGCTTGTTTTCTCCCTACCAGTGCCATCAGCAACCATCCGTGAGCGCGATTGATCTGGGAGCCCACGTGGCCCGTGGTTCAAGTTTTGCGAACATCTCAGCATCGCTGTGGTTGATTTCAAATGATATCCTGCCGTGAAAATTGTAGTAGGTAGTAAATAGAAAATTAGACATTGTGATTTGAACTGCGGCCTCAGGTTTATTGGATTCAACGCCGATTTCGGCTCCTCAGATCAATCCTCTCGACGGGTAATGACTGATTGCACTGGTAGATAGAAAACTAGTTGATGGCCCGGTGTCCACGTTTTGCGAATATCTCAGCATTAACTGCCACGACTTTCTATTAACCTCGGCATTGATCAAGTGATTTTCTTCGTATTTTTGTTGAGCAAACGCGAGATGTTACTATTCTTTGTTCACGATTAAGCTGATGTTTCGGCGGATTTCGCCTTCTTCAGAGCCTGGAAAGGTCAAGTTGATAGCTATCCACTCGGCCAGACGCCTCCATAACCAAACAAAGAAACTCCAAACCAAGATTTCAATCACTTTGAACACAGCTTCGCACACTCACCGCTTTCTATGAGGTTTCCACCAAGTGTGTCACGTAGAGACCAACCGCACAGAAATCACGTGGAAGTATAATGTGCCCCTCACATCAGAAAAGCAGTTTTATATACTGCCCTATATCACGCGTGATAATGAGGCATTCTTCCCTGCGGTTCATTTTCGGATTTCTGGAATTAATCCAGAGTGCCTCGAGAGTTTTTCGCGCCTGTGTTCTTGATTCGCGTGCATCAACACAGACGTACTAGGCTCATTTACGTTTCACTGGAACAGGCATTCGTCAACCTTTGTTGTTAACTAAAGGCTTAGCAACTGCAACATCAGATGAGACAAAGGGAAATGAGCAGCTTGGCGAACGTGGTTGAGTGTGGTATAAGCGTTTTGGAGTTCTCTCCTTGGTGATCCTCATCGAGTTTATATACAAAGCCAAGACCAAGATTCTTTTTTGGTACAGCGCTATTTTGCTTCCGCCGACATGATTCATAAGCGGATAGACTACATATGTAAAGCCGTTAGGCAGAATTTCAAAACATTTAAATGTTATCTGCTGCATATTTAGTCAGCGGCACAACTGTGTCATGTCCGTTACAGCTTAAACTATTGGTGGTTGGTGGTTCGACTAAAGAGAATGCCTTGATCTCGCCCATTTACGTAGAGGATAATATCATCTACCTTCAAGGTTGGACTCATCATCAGTTGTTTAGACGGACCCACCGATGCAATAGCTTTATTTGCAAACCTTGTTCTCATCCAGCTACTGAAGCACATACCAGCTTATTTCACGAATACCCGAATGTCCTTGGGTCATCTGCGTAAAGCACTTCCTAACAGCGCTTATGCTACGGAGTCCTTCGACTCTGCCGCGCTTTATACTTACGTGTCCTCCATTTGAAGAGTGTTCATGGTTCTTCTGAAGATGTGCTTGAACTGCTCAATCTTTGGAAGGTACGGAAAATATTATGCACAAATTAGACGATTAGCAATGGGACAGCAACTGGCACCAAGCGTTGCCACTGCGTTCATATCTAAGCTGGAAGCACCAATAATCAATCTCCGGCCATTACTCTATCGCGGAAATGTAGATTGTTCTTTCGTCATCTAATCCACACAAAAGGAGATGAACAAATGCTTTCAGTTACCGAGCAGACAGTCACAACACACAGCTTTCACTCAAGTGAATCCAAGAAAAATTGGCTTCCATTTCTTAACGTTCGTATTAACCTATCCGAAAATAGTAGCTTCAGAAAATCGTACCGAAACTCAGGTAGCAAGAATACTCAGGTCCATTGCATCTTCTCTTAAGCCCCACAGACAAAAAGGAGGCTTGTTATAAATATGTTTCGGGCAACCAACAATGTTTACACAGGGAATGAGCAGAACGAAGATTCATTGAAACAAGCGCGACAGCTAGTCATTTCAAATGGCTACGAAACTGTGGCTCCTTTCGACAGACGTTAAGGGAAAACCACGCCCCTAAACGTTAATTTCAGCGAGAATTTTTTTAAGCAACATGTTTCTATATTCTTATTTAGCAAACACGAGATGTCATTTTACTTCTCTATATACACGAGCAGCACTTCGGCAGAATTTGCCTTTCTCAGAGCTTCGAAAGATCAAGTTAACCGAAATCTACCCAACCAAACAGCTCCATAACCAAACAGAGAAAACTCTAAGCCAAGATTTCAACCACACTGAGCACATAATAGCTTCTTTGAGCATTCGCCGGGTTTTACGAGTCATCCACTGAGTGTCACGTGGATACCAACCGCACAGAGTTCACATGGGAGCGTAATGTGCCTCTCCCTTCAGAATAACAGGTTTACATAAATCTGCCCAATAACACGCGTGATTATGAAGTATTCCTCCTTGCCGTTCATTTCCGGATTTAATTGTCATCGTTAGCATGTTTTTAATTGCCGAGCTTAGTCGAGCTGGTAAATGTGTTCATTTGGGTAACGCTTCGACGTCTTCGTCGTCGTCAGAGCCGATGATCCGAGTCAATGATCCACAGTTGTTCGTGTTCTCGTTGTGACTTCTTCGTAACCAAGAAGACAGCCATCGCAAAACAATTTGCTGTAATTTGTAGAACATTGTGTAGCTATAGTTATTATCAGTAGTTTTAGAGAATTTCTCCACTTATTGCTAGTAACTATATTACGGCAGGCAATGCATGTGCCACTGCCAGGCAGTCAGCATCGATGAGCGGATTCTAAAGTTATAAGGGAACATCGTCTGAAGTATCTTGCTTTTTTTGGCGTTGGAAGGAGATGTGCTCTATTTTAAAAGCCAACATGGCAAGTATATTTCTATTATAATCTCTGAAGGCTAGACAGCTTTTCTGCTGAATGGGTTGTAAGGTGATCCTCATAACATCCCCGAGTCTACATGCTTCCGATCCCATTGTGGTGGAACATTGTTCTTAATGTGGGGTTGTAGATATTACCTTGGAGCACTGCTCAATACAGTGAAAGCAGAGTGCTTGCCAGCCCTTCCTTTTCGATTGGCATAAGGTATAACTGATATTTGAATCGTTGAGTATTGCCGTGTGGAAATCACGTTGGACAACCAAAAGATGTGGTATATCCTCTCAAATGATGGAGAACAGTGTTTGCTGCCTTATCTATCTGAAATATCTATGCTATCTATACCACATCTACACAGATGGCACGATGATTGGAACAAGTAGGAAAGACTATCCAGTATTTGCCATAGATGTTAGCACCCGTCCGATATTGCATAGGACCAAAAAAAATTCATCCTAACATTTTTAAATGGATAGCTTGGCCGCGCTTTTCATCGTTCTGAATAGAGAAACGATGGTAGAGCCAATGGTTTGGCACGACATATTATGCAGGAGAAACATTGATGGAAAGTCTTCTTTAGTGCGGCTGGCTCCTTATGGTTCCATGCGAAACATCATACAAGTGTAAGTACATGGATAATTCCACAGTAGCTCTTGAGGAGATGGATGTGAAACACGAAAAGGCTAGCTTTTCCTCCACGAAGAAGAAACATTGGTGTGATAGCATCGTGTAGCAGTCTGACATTTTCAATTCGTCTTTTACAGTTTCAGAGTAAGGTTCTATTACATAGAAACAGATTCAGTTGTCGCTTCTCCTAACGAGAAGGAGGAACGAGAGATTGTGCAGTTCGAAAAGGTATGATTTCTGCTCTGAGTAAAAGAGCATCGTTGGTATGTCAGAAATGCTGCCTTGCTTTTACTAATTTAGGGTGAAAAAGTGTAACAACAACACTACTGTATTAATCATTCTTGACCATGATTTGAATGCTGATATATCCAACAGGGATAAAGCAAATAGGATGATATCGGAGGGTGTGGAGTTTATCATTAACGTGATGGAAAAAAGTCTAGATCGTTCATTTCACTTTCACTGCTATTAAGGTTGGAATAGGATAGGATAGAATTTGATGGCGTTGCTGGTATGAAGCTGTGTGTCTGTGTGTTTTCTTTAAAATTCTATACGACTCATCTTCACGTTTGCTGTCTTCCAGCACTCCTCACATTCGATTCGTTCTTTCCCATCCATCAACCACTAGGATCTTCCGACTTTCTACGCGTGGATTCGGCTATTGTTTGAGGATTTTCATTTGGTGTTGAATGTCGTAGAATGCTGGTTGAGTCGATTCTTCCTGGAGTCCTCAGACAGTCAATGAGGGGCTTAGTGGGCCTGGAGGAAGATCGAGCAAGCATCGTAATCGTGATGATCGGCATCTATACCGCTGTGCCATTGGCTTCCTGGGCTGTGTTTTGTCTTATTAAATAAAAAAATGGAAGACTGCTTCACCAAGACACTAACTCCAATAGTTCATTTGTCGTTGTTCCTCCAGTACCAATTTCTGCAGACTCACTTGACCGGTACTTGTCTAATAGAGGTGTTGGAGCAATTATCGTAACGCTAAGATATTTGAAAAAGTCAAAACGAAAGACGAAAAGAAAGATTCGTGTAGTGTGGTGGTGAAAGCGTTAGCTTCCAGAGAGGGTAATAGCGTATTCGGTCCACAACGCAGAAACCAGCGGTCACGAGTTTTGCAAGTATCTCAGTATCAATATGGTGTAGACACGGCTTAGTCTAAGGATGGAAAGGTACCCTGTTTTATCGAATTTAAGCTAGAGTAATGTTGCTATCCGTACAAGGAAATTTTTTAGAAATATTCACCTCTAATTGGCTAATGACAAATGTGAGAAGCTTTGCACCAGCAATTAATGCAGCTAGTTTCGAACGTGGGATATTGACCTCATGACGAAGTGACGCAAACTTGGATTTACAAATCATAAGACACGTCGTAGGTACGTCATGGCATCGTTATCGAACTGTGTAGGCTACAGCACAGTGCACTGGGTCAGCTCAGGATGAGTCATCAATGAAGACGTGGGTTTCCTACTCGCATGGTGAATTGTGGTCAATAAACATTACCACTCTAGGAATGGTGGAAGAAGTAGACTATGGAAGAATAAGATATTGCATGTGAGAATGTTTATCTGGACGTAAGATATCATCCTAAGCCAATTGGATCTTCCAGAGTGATAGAAAGAAATATTTCCTTTGAAGGACTGAAGACCTTGGAAAGTAATCCGAGGGAATCAAATGCGCTAACAATATATGGGAGCACTTTCCATTTAGCCCAGACATACTGAGACTCGTCCAAAATGGGTAAAAGAGACCTTTATAATGCCTGACGCCATGCTCCTTTCAAGATCGAAGAGATTTTGAAGGGTAGAAACAGGATTTCTTTTGTGCATATGAAACAATTTATTGAGGGTCCCGGAAATGCTAGCGAAGGCTTTTAAGTTTATAACAGCGGCTTGAAAAAATTGCCTAAATTAATTGTAGTACTTCGAAGGAAATGTTACCCACACACTAGTTGCAGGGAGTGTCATTGAACAGTTGAGTTTCAGCTTGAGTGAGGTGATGTTGAGTCACACCAGCTAAACGAAACGACGAACTCACTAATCCAAACGGCAAGCATGTGAAACGATAAGTGGTAACATTGTCGTTAGAGAGTTCACGTTAGATTCTTCGGCCAGTATAAATGGGTGCAATCACGGATCTTTGGATGAAGACAAGCCATGTGAAACGTCTTTTCAATTTCACTGAAAATCAGAATTCCATGGGTAGGAATACGAATGAGAATTCCAACGAAATCACGTAGAACTACCGGACCACAGTATAGAATGTCATTAAGGCAATACTTCTCTTTTGTTTTATTTGAACCGTCGTAGACAAGTCCCATATTAAGAGTGGAGCTGTTTTTTTTAATAACTTCACAGTAATATAAATAGTGATATTGATTGTGACGCTGTTGTGGTGCAACACGTTCTGTTATTTTTTGCTTTAGGTGCCCCGTAATTCAAGCATGGTAGAGCTGCTATTAATTGTACTGTGTAAAGCATAAAGAAGAGATAATACAAGATTCCTATTATCGGTTAAATTGGATACACCATCCTTGAAAGGTGAGCTATAACCATAATATGTCTCGAGGTATCATCAAAATTTGAAACTGTAACCAACGTGCACATTAACAGAGCTGTACTATTCTTAGGTGTCTGCCGAACGAGTTGAGTTGATGTGCGTATAAGGTTTCGCGACGGCTGCACTTGTTCGGTGGCCGATTAAACAGTTGGGTTTCAAAATCTTTGAAATAAGTATAAACATAAACAATATACACAAGTGTTGGCTTTTTTATTCACTGCCTATTCTTTCTAATGGCAAGGTATGTTGTAAAATATAAGTTCAATAATGGTGACATATTCGCAAAACTCCGGACCGCAGGTGTCCACGGTAGGGAACGAACGCGCTATTATCCTTTCCGGTGTGTAACGCCTTCACCACCACACCATACGAGTCCTTCGTTTCGCCTGTCTCTCAGCTAGTTCTGTCGTTCACTGCCATCAGCAATCATTCCTCAACGGGATTGATTTGGAAGCCCAAATCGGCATTGAACCCAGTTAAACTGAGGGTGTAGCTATAATTACAATCTTAACCATTTGTTTTCTTGTTTTCCACCACAGACGCCTGCGGTTCGGTTTTGACAGACCTTGACCTACAACTAAATCTGGATTCATGGTTCGATCTTGCGCAGTGATTTCCTCCATGGTCGTAAAGTTCCCACCATACTTTTCTGAAAACTGGAAGGCTAAAAACACTAGTTTATTTCATTTATATGCTACCACAACTCATTGTATAGGCTAAATATGCATTCAGTCACCTCCGCAATGCTACGAAAGGAGAGCTGAATTTGCAGCCCCCTCCCTCAGAATGTGGACCAGGGCCGAAAGCTTTATCTTTAGCGTTTAATAGTGTCTATCTATTCATATTCTTGCTATTTTTTTTCTTACGAAATGCTTCTAAGGCTGTCAGTTGCGTAGTGCCCATTTATTCATCTACGATTGCAGGGAGCCGATTTAGTCAGAAAAGCCTTCCCAATGAAATGATGGATGTTAAACTGGCATGGTTCTACAAGTTCTTGTCTCTTACAGTACCGTCACCTTAAAAGAGTTTTCAAACCTAGCTTCGAAATTAAGATGCCTTAGTGATATTTGCGCATAGTAGTAATACCACTATGAATAAAGTTTATACAGATTTTTTGTCTTGAATGCTACCGTACTAAGTATCGGATGGTAGTGCGTAAACGTACAGGCTTCGGAATTCCTTTAACTTGTGCTATGTACTTGTATTCCTACTTGCAGTTGTTGGAACTTTACAAGAATAGATTCGTTCGAATGTTGGTGTTGAGCAAGACTTGAATAGAATGCCATTTGTTGTTTGTGTTTTACACATCACGATCACATTCACGTCAGCGAAACAGTGTATTCCGACAAATCTGGGTCATCCTCGTTACGACACGCACCGATAGAGTACGAAAGATCAGAAGAATCGGAATTGAAGCATCTAAAGAACAATTCGAATACTGGTGTGAATTCGACCGAAGCTCGTTTGTGTTCGTTAAATGTTAAATAGGTGACGAGTTGATGACGTCTACTTGCAGCGTCTTCTTGCCTCGTGATGGTGTGTAGCCGTATCTAAAAATAGCAAATCGATTTCGATCGTGGTCTACTTGACACTTCCTTTTTTCTTTTTTATACCAACCCTAGTATTAGTTTTCACTAAGAAAAATTCGTAAATATATGTAATACAACCACAAGATAATTTGGTGCTGAGATAATAGCAAAACCACGAACCGCAGGTGTCTGCGGTGGGGAACGAACGCGCTAATTGTCCTTTCCGGAGAGTAACGCGTTCACCATCACACCATGCGTGTCCTTCGTTTCGCCTACCTCTGACTGATAGTTCTATCTAGTTTTACAAATATCTCAGCATTATTGTGGATGTATCACACATAATGCCTTTCCGTGAAAAATTGCAATAGGCAGTAAATAAAAAGTTAGCGTTCATAAATATATTCTGTTTGTAATTTTCTGCCATGAAGTTTCATTCTCAGAATTCACAGCAAGCGAAAGCTGGCATCACTTCTTTTTCCACTCAGAAACCATTAAAAGAAAAAAAAACTGAAAAATTGCATAGTTTTCTTATATATTAGTTTCAACGGTGTTCCATTTTACCAATAGCACATGCTTCTCTTTGTTACATTTACTGAGAATTTTTGAAAAACTTGATGTTCGGAAAGGAAAAAAACAGATCAGAAATTAAGTTTAATTTTGAAAACGTGTGCTGTTTTCTCGTCAAGGAAGGGGTAGTTTGTTCACCTATCACTCAACTATGAGGTTGGTTCGTGTAGCACAGTGGTCTGAGCCGCGCTGCAATACATATGGGTTTGATCCCTGCGCCCAAGGCCCACCAAACCTTCCTTCTCTCTGGAGTCGGCAAATAGATACCAGACTTGTCTGGGGTGATAGCAGCACTGACTGGATACATCGGTAGGCTACCGTGAGTTATTGTAAGGGCCAGATATGCATTCAATCATCTCCAAACGATGCTTAATGAAGTCGAGTGCATGGCGCTTACTTCATAGATGTATCAGCGCCGAGAGCTTTACCATATGCCCTTTGTCATTTAACTATAGTTATTCTTTAATATTTTGCTAGTTTTTCAAAATTTCTTGCGATAAATTATGAATTCCGAACATTGTATATCATTAGTCTGTCTGTTCATCATTTTCTTTGGTTTCGTAGGCGAGCAGGCCTACGGACTTTTTTTTCTTTGCTAATGGTCAAACGGATGAAGAAACAAGTAGTTTAATTAATGACAATGATTAAAAACACCTCTTAAGCAGCTGTGGATCGTACTTTTTGCCTCTGGCGGCATGGAATCGAAAATTTCGCTTTTCGGCTGCAATCAAGCTACGCAGATCATCAAGATCGAGTGCAGTTTTTCCGAGAAGCTAAAACGACTTAAGCATTGCTTTATGATGCTTATTGTTTAAAAACAAATGCTGTTTTCGTTAAACTTACAGCTTCATAACCGTATAAGCTCTGCGCGTTCAGTACAGAGGTTGTCAAGCAGAGAACTGCGATGATTACCGCAGTTTGCGTCATGAACCTAAAATTCATCTGCTTCTATTATTACTCTAATGACTACGGTATAAGAACAACGAATGCGAGGATTTGTTCAAATGCCAAATCCTGCTTAGTTTTCGGCTAACTCAAATCGGCACCAATGAACTCTCATATGGTCTTAATTAAAAGCAAACGAGCTTGAGGAACACACGCAAAGATCATCACATATTTCACACGGAGCTTCCTAATTCACCTTGCTATTGTTAGCTAACGACGGAATATCCATGGTTAGCCAGGCGGACTTTATTGTCGAAAGAGAAGTTGGAGAGTAGAAGCATGCTGAGTATACTTGTCAGCTCCTGTTGAGATTTCTTAAGGTAAACGTGAGGCTTATCCGTTGGAGGCGTAACCACCTTTCACATTAATGGTTCTCACACATTTCAGTGCAGGATTTCGAACAAATTGACGTGAATATTTTAATTTGTGTAAATCCAAACAGATATATACACATATTTATGAAGTTTGGCTATAATTCTTGAGACCGACTTTCTATTAATCTCAGCACTGACGGAATAGTTCCTTACATTCTTGTTAAGGAAACACGAGGTGTTATGTTGCACTTCATTTTTGACGTTTCGGAGGATTTCGCCTTCCTCAGACCCTGGAAAGGTCTTTTCCTGCAGGTGGAGGAGGTGAGTGTGCGAAGAAGCTATTCTGCGTTTAATGTGATTGAAATGCTTGTTTAGCACTTTACCTGTTTGGTTACGTAGGTGTATAACTGGATAGATTGCGGTCAAATTGATCTTACCTTACCAAGCTCTGAGGAGGGCGAAATCCGCCGAAACGTTAGCTTTACCGCAATAAAGATTGAAATAACACTTCGTTTTTTATCAAAAAGAATATGAAGAATAATTTAGCTAAATATAAAACGCATAAGTCAACTAGATTCATAGAGTGAATTTTTCCTAAATCTCAAGAGAATCCAATCAGTCGTTTTTAGCCTAACTCTCGAACGGAAATGAGGACAGACACGAGTTTGAATTCTTCTGCGGCTACTAAAACAGTATCATTGCGAGGTTCTCTTCATTTCATAGTGGCTGGTTGCCTTGACCATACACTCTGTGTACAACACCATTTCTTTACCTCTGACAGATTGTTACCAGATTTTTCTGAAACTTTAAAAGCACCGATCTTATACATTTCTAGGCCTCTGTAGCCACCTTTAATATCCTCTAAGATAGTCAATGAAGACATTGGCTCACAGCGCATCGCTAGGAAATTGGTCAGTGCTGACCGCTTTATTCTTTATCAACTGAGTGCAAAATGACGAGCATAGCATGTCTTTGATCTGGAAATTTCTCAAGAGTTTAATATTGGCTGACCTCACTACAACTTGAAGCCAAGTTTGTTTGCAATAAATATAACCGATTTCTCTATTTTGTCAATGAAAATATCATTGGAATACAGAGTAGTTGAGTGGGCTATGTGAACCAATATGGCATGGCGTCTTATCGTTCTATGATTATTCTCTCGACTGCAGTATGAGAACAATGAATACGAAAATTTTACCTTCGGTCTGAGTTTAGCTTATAAATTATAAAGATTTATAATCTTATCTTCAAGATGAATGCATAAGTCGAAGAAACATTGATCTTTTCAATTCATAAATACTTCTCACAATGTTTGTCAATAGTTTAATGTCTTTGTACACATACACTTATATATATATATATATATATATATGTATAAATATATACATATATATATATAATTACGACACTACAACAGCACTTGCGTGGTATATAGCTTATACTGTCTTTAGATATTTGCTAGGGTTAGCTCGACTTAATTCATATAAAATAAGCCAATTTAACAGCAACGATGCTGAGATATTTGCAAAACCTGGAGAAAACTCCAAGCCAGCTTCGAACCCGCGATTACTCTTTCTTTGGGCTAGCATGTTACCCACTGAACCACGTATCCTGAATTAATCTAACACAAAACGCTAAGCACATGTTGAAGAGATTCTCATAAACAAATAATGATAAGTCGAAAATGAGCGAGTCACGTCACAAAGCCGATTTGCGCATAACTTCGGGATGAAAAACGAGAAACGTTAGCCCAAATAAAGGTTATATAACAACCTCATTTAAGGTGAACAGTCCAAACAAATGTATGAATAGGTTATTTCAAATGAAAACATTAATAAATGATAATAACATAATTTTGAAGGAAAAGTCCAATGCATAGGACTTAGCCTTATAAATCATTTGGTTCATTCCGCAATGCATTCCAAGAAAATAAGTTATGAATCCCTGGCTAGGACAACTAGAAAAGCACTTATTGCACCCTGGTAAGTTCAGCGTTTAAGTGAATAAATGAATATATATTTTTAGTGTTCATGACAGCTATGCTCTATATTGGTCGCCTTCTTTCACTTGTACTGAACACTTCAACGTATTGCTAATTATTACGTAGAACGATACAGATTACTTGGATGCTCCGTTCTTTTGTTAAAATTCTGACCCTTCTTTGAATCGTTTCGTTGTCTCGCCATCGTCATTCATGGGAGTGCTCGGTCGGATTAGGGTGAACCCAGAACCTCGACGTAAGCATGTTAAGAAGTTCCCAGGTGTTGACCATCACTAGTCGCTAGCCCTAATGGATTCTAGAGGAAAGGTTGTCGTCTCACAATTAGGATTTCTCTAGAACGCTAGCGAATCCTGCGATTAGTCGACCGATTACCGCTCATCGACAGTGTAAAAAGTCCTATTACGTTTTCTTCGAATGCTTTCATCTAGTTTCAAATGAGAAAATCCTAACATCTGTTTGAATAACAGTATTGAGTTCCGAAAATAGTTATTAGAGCAGACGTACTTTTATAGTTGACAAATGTCTTTTCGAATTTTAACCGGTTCTTGTGGGAAGCAAGAAAGCATTAGGCTCTTTTAACGTCAATTATTGCGGTGAGAAAGAAAAAGAATTCAGCTATTTTTGAAAAGGTGGGAACGTCGACTTCCGATTTACCTTCAATTTGCTTCCACTAGTACTTTCATAGTGAAGGAATAATAATACATAAATATGTAAAGCATTAAGACCGAAAAAGGAAGGATACACTGAAAGCCGTGAAAGAAACGCTTTCTTTGTTTCCTTTAAATGCATTTTTTTTATTTTGCTAACTTGCAGACTTTAGCGAAAATAAACACTGAAAGCAATTTTTTAATATTCATAGCCTTTCTAAGCATGATTACGCAAAAAATACTAGTCATGTGGCATTGTACAGAATTTTTCGGAATGAAATACCACAACATCCACTGGCACCGCCTACGACCAAAAAGCCTTCTGGTTAATGGAATTATTGCAAAATTGAGCAGAATTTTGAAGCATCAAACGAACCATTGCAAAAACAAACTTTATATGAGAGAATTTCGCTTTGGCTAAAGTATAAGATATAAAAGCGCTCAATAATCTTCATGAGATGCTCCACACATTGGTCTCCATTCATGGACCCGTATAGGCGACCGTATGCAGGTTTGACATATACAAGGACTTACATTGGCCTACCAATATTTTATATTAGTGTTATTGTTTAATCATTCGAAACAGGTCCGGTCCCAATTTCACGACCGTGAAGGGATGAAGGTCTTGGTTCCCCGAGGCGCAGCATCGAACCAAGAATTCTGTGTATATTGCAGCGAACCTCCAAGCAGTGTGTTGAACGCAAGATAGTTATGTTGTATTTAGTAATGTATTT
This sequence comes from Angiostrongylus costaricensis, assembly GCA_900624975.1. NCBI lineage: Eukaryota > Metazoa > Nematoda > Chromadorea > Rhabditida > Metastrongylidae > Angiostrongylus > Angiostrongylus costaricensis. Next base: position 7,980 of record UYYA01005322.1, on the reverse strand, counting down.
TTCAATGTTGATGTTGCATTACGTTTTTAGCCACTATCATTATGTATTTACAACTGAAAGGTTCCGTACTGAAATTTTGTTTGAAATGTGACCAACAACGTGAGATGTATTACGTTGACCTATTCATGAGCAACCAAATTTTTTTTTGAAAATAAAAGTATTTCGAGGAAATATAAAATACTAAAGCGAAAAGTGAACTCAGTCATGATATGAAAAAACCACGTTTAATTCAAATGACAAAACCTCGCGTTCCGAAGTAGAAGAGCTTAATAAACTTCATAATGAACAGATAAATCTATCACTACGAGGTGTGTTAAGTCCCACTGTACTGTTTTAGAAGTCCACAGATCAGCAACAATGTGAGGCATGCTTGATTCAGTCTTTTATTGTTTTACTAACATCAACATACTTGACACTTATTTGGTATCCAATGACCTGACATGGACACAGTTATCGACCATGTATTACTCTGTGCGGCGGCTATCCACCAACTAACTTAAATACTTACAACAAATAAACGGTAGGTGTTTGAATGACTGTTTCTTATGCGAATACAAATCGATTTATCAAGTTTTATCTGCTAGGGTTATGAAAGTGTTTGGCTGAGTAGATCGCATCTCAATTTGACCTTTCCAGGTTCTGAAGAAGGCGAAACCGCCGAAACGTCAGCAATTGTGTTCTAATAAATTCTATATTAACAACCTCGTGTCTGCTTATTGATGAAAAACATTGACTTATTTGGTATCATTTGAAAAGAAAATTCGAAAAGTGATGAGCTCGTTTCAATTAATTCTGAGATGTTAACAAACATTGTAACACAAATTAGAAGAGTATGGAAATAACTTAAGCGCTACCGTGAAATAGCGCAAAAAAAGCTCCCCTAAAGGCCATTGTTAGCTGGGAGCACAGCTATGCCGTCCTATGATTATCGAAAAAAAATTCCAGAACACTTATTTTTATTATATTTTACACAAGAATAATTCATTTTATGCCATGACCACGAAAAGTTCAGTCCGTCAATGTTGTGCATTCTCCCGATGAGATAAAACGGATGAATAGAAGCGTGAATACTTCGTTGTTGAACATTCAAAACATTCCGAAAATTTATCTTCTAAAAGCTTTTTCCTTGCAAAAATCAACGATTCACGGCGTGTTTTAGAGTAAAACGTTGCTACTATTCAACTATAAAATACCCACTGCGTGGTGTGGTGGTGAACGCGCTACTCCTTGGAAAGGACAATAGCGCGTTCGTTCCCCACCGCATACACCTGCGGTCCGGAGTTTTGCAAATATCTCAGCATTATTGAAGTTATATTTCACAACTATAAAATAGTTAAATCTGTATCTGCTATTGTTATTTTTTCCGAACTTTCAAGAATCTCAAAATGGGATTTCAATAAATATTTCTATAAGTAAGATTACACTTTATATCGTCCTACAGTTTTGTCTTCCTTTTTATGCCAATATTTACATTTACGCTATTTAGGTGAAAAGTTAAAAAAAAAAACTGAGAAACGAACATATCAGAACATTTTTTTGTGTACACAAATTCAAACAACGATGTAGAGCCGACGGCCAACCCTCAGTGATAGCTCGTTCACTGGATTTCAGTGGATTTCACGGCATCGCAGAGATCATTGGTGTTTGGATGTTTTTGCCTATAATAGTGACCGACTTGTGGCCCAGGAGTAGGAAGCGCCCTGCTATACACATGGGACCGATTCCCGCACTCTAGGCCCACTAAGCCCTTCGTCCTTCCGAGGTCGGTAAATTCGTACCACACTTGTGTGGGAGAATAGCAGCACTGGTTAGGTATATCGGTGAGCCACTATGAGTGATTGTCAAGGCCAGATATGCAATGAGTCACTTCCAAATGATGCTTAATGAAGTTGAATGTGTAGCGCATCCCTAAGGGATTGAGCAACCCGAAACCTTTATCTTTTATTTTTTATAGTGACTGACAGGGGCCCAACTGTATATCTATTATCCTATCCCTGACAAGTTTGATTGTCGTCCTAGGAAGTGGTTGTTCCAATGTGCAAAATTTAACCAAAGGCCACGTTTCCATTGTGCTGATCTTACAACCACTCTGCGATAGCCGTATTAGAAAAATTTGTCATTATTAAACCTTTTATTTGGCCTATTTGGCCTGAGAATAGCTTAAGATTGTATTGAATTACGCTGATTGGTTAAAGTTTAGTGATGGAGATGGCAGCCTTGCAGATGAGGATTACTGTTGGAAGGCGACTCTCTATTGCTGACAATAACCACACTATGCAACTAAGTGAAGGCGTTCCACGCACCCAAAAAATTCTAGGCCCTGAGGAAGAAGTTTAAAGTGGTTAGCACAAAACAACAGTATGAAAAAAAAATCTCGCTTTCCTCAGAGCCGTGCTCACAACAGTAACAACAACGACGACAACAACAACAACAAAAAAATTTCATTTCCGCCAAAACATTCCACTAACACAAATACGAATCAAAAAAAGGTTACGGCGATTGCGACGGCATTCCTTCTTAGTTGGCCGATAGAAGACTTCAAACATAATTTTTCTTCCCTTAAGAAACAATTCGTGACAAAACCATAACATGAGAAAATTATTCTCGTGAGATCGACAAAGTAAGCAAGGCGCAGAGCGACGTTTACCACCAACACTCCAAACGCACCGAATCCCCAGCAAAACAATGTCCTACGACGACAGCAGTCACGACAGTGTCTTAAAATTTAACTCGCTAAGGAAATCTCCATCAAATAAGCTGCTATTGAGAAGGCTCCAACTAGACCTCTAAGCCACAGAAGAATAGATCTTTGCCGTGATGAAATCGTTCCAGTGGTCTTTTCCTTGATAAATAATGTTTATCAAAAGCTGCAAGTTGCTTAGTTTAAAAAAATTAAACTCGAAAAATCCACATCACAATATTCTAACAGCCTCTGATAATGTATATAATATTGCGTGCCGTAGGATCGAAAAAGATCAAGATTTCAATGATATCTCTATTTTGATGTGTGAAAAACAGATGAATACAAGTGTGAACACTCCACTCTCTTTCACTCAAAACACTCAAACTCACTTGCTAACAGTTCTTTTTTTGTTCTCCAGAAAGAACGAAAGAGTTGGCTTAAGGCTTAAAAATAAATTGCTGTGCTGTAAATCTCTAAAATCCAGTTAGCTGAACTATTCAAGGAGTTTCCCAGTACAAGAAAATAGGAAATGTATGAAGTTCAAAACTTTTTCAAATCCAATCTCAAATCCATATTTCTTTTATACGTTTCCAATCACTTGATCAGCCTAGCATTCAATGCCATAATGAATAACGATGATGGAAGTGCGAAGATCAAAACAGAAGAAAAAAATCCTTAGTTTGTCGAAAACAAAAACATTAACTGTTAAGGGAGAATCAACCAGTAAACATGTATTAAAAGAGGAAGACGAAATAAGGCTGTTTATAATGCTCGAAATACAGCCACAATCGTGCTGAGATATTTGTAAAACTCCGTGCCGCAGATGTCTGCGGTGGGGAACGAACGCGATATAACCCTTTCCGGGAACTAACGCGTTCACCACCACAGCATGCGGGACTGATGGCGGGAATGATAGCACTGATCGATAAAACTGTCTAAGAGACTGACGAAGAGAAAGACCCTCATGGTGTGGTGGTGAACGTGTTAGCTTCCGGAAATGATTATATCGCGTTCGTTCCCCACCGCAGACACCTGCAGTCCGGAGTTTTACAAATATCTCAGCATCAATGAGACTGCTTATACTTTTAAAATCTTCATTGAGATTCACTCAATAAAAAAGGTTTTTCCATTTATTTTCACAGGAAACTATATCATATAGTTCACTGAAAGGAGAACCAAGACAGAGAACAGGTGATAATAAAATGTTAAGCTTCTCACATAGGAAGGATACTTACAGACATTACAGGATTACGGAATGACAAAGTGAGAGAAGGATTAACCAAAAAAGAGCCGATGCTTAATTGAGAGATTAGAGTTGATTAACACCAAAATGACTTTGGCTGTTATTCCATAGTATGCTAATCCATTCATGATCTATGATTCGTGATTTATTATCCTTCGAGTGAACTCTCAAACTAGTCATTGCATATAAGAATTCTTTCAAAATCATGATTTTCAAATCATATCCAAATTCGCACTCACGTGAACTTCATACTATGCACACATGTACACGTGAAAATGAAACGTACTTTCGGTGGGGTTTAGACTTGAAGACCTCTATCAGACATAAGTAACGTCTGAACTCTCCTTGCCGTGTGTTACCAAAGCCAGTAAGTGTTTTGAACAAAGTTTCATTTAAGACACCCAATGGGCATCAGAAGCAGGTCATTTATTTTAGCAATTTCGTCGAAAAAGTTATCCACAAATACCACGAATACTCGAATATCACCGCAAAAGAGGCGGGTATATCAACGTTAAAATCATGGGCTCTTTATGAATAAGCCTGCACGCATACTCTACCGAAACGTCTACAGCACGTTGTGTATTCAATTGCAAGAACATCAACAAGAACAGAAAGTAAATGTTCCGCGTTGATCAAACACTAGGAATTCTTGGTCGATGAGACATTATGCTACTTGGTAGAGGGTACTAAATTCTTATCTGGCGTATACAATGACTTGCTGTGGCGTTCCGACATATCAAGTCAATGTTTTCCTCCCAGACAAATCTGGCAATAATTTGGTGACCCCAAAGGGTTGGAATCCTTAGTGAGGTCAGGGAGCGAGATTAAATCAGCAATCAATCCTACCTGTGTGTAAAGCAGCTCTTAAAAAAATTCAATACACTCTCAAGAACAACCATACCCATAAATATGTTCACGTGCGAAACATCTGGAAATACGTGTTAATGTGCTGAAACGGATATAGGAACCCAGTGCTTTAAATCTATCTCCGCCGAAAACCTTGTGCACGTTTACTTATAGCCAACCGTTAGTTCAGACATTAAACAATTTAAACATTCAACGTTTTGTGAGCCATAATTCATTGTATCTACAAGGTCCTCCCAACGGTTTACCGCTTCATCGTGGCTGGGAAGTGTTCCTGGGTGACCGACTGCGACGTAGAGCGCGGGATTCGTTCCCTAGCAGCGTCTCACAAACTGAGGAGTCCGGCGTTTCCATCAGGTAGCCTAGCTAAGAGTAAACCAATACCAGGTTTTACTATCGCTTTGGTATCAAAGACATATAGTGGCAAATCTCCCTCTGATCCACAACGGCTGCGACTGCCCGTGGTGGTGAAGACTTGGGGCAGATTTTGGCTAGGCTGACCTCGGGATTCCAGGAAACCACAATGGCTTAACCAGCAAATCACCGAAAAATAGAGATTATGTTGTTGGAATCCACACAACCAGTGAGAACGGGTCACTCAATTATCAAGTATCTACAAAGTTAGCGAATTATCAAGGTCAAAGAACATCCACCTGCGCTGTTGCAGTCTACGTCTCAACACTAATGCAACGTTAACATCTGGCGGTTTAAATGTTTCAGCAAACACGAAGGCTAATCTAAAATCGTACTGGGATAAGCGGTTATCAAGCGAATCGAAATTACCGTAGATAAATTCGGCTCATTATATGACAGGAGTACTTGCTTAGCACCGTATTGCCAGTAATAAAAGGCAAGAAAAACATCGCATTTGAGCTCAGTACTGCTGATAAATATATGATGCGCTTCAGTATTTTGACAAAGTGACACGAAATTAGAAGATATCCGGGCAGCCAGCAGCCGATCGTTTTCAAGCAAAATAGTCTATTCACTGAGATGCCCCAAAGTGCTCATGAAGTGCCTCACAGTCTCACTAAATGCTATTTGAGCATACAAATCAACAACTGTGAATTTCTATACATCGTTCATACTGTCAAGACTTATTGAAGAAAACAGTAAAGATTAAACTGCGTCAATCCTGTAATGAGGACGAATTAGCTCAGACGAAACCAGATCCACACATCGTAAATTGATGCTATTCTGGTTCTGTGACTGGAAGAACACGATACTTTTAGAGACACTGCAGCGAGACTGGGTGGTCAGAGCCAACTATTACACAGAATGGCTCTGGAAACTTTTAGCTGTCGTCGAAAACCGATCGAAATGAGACCCGGCTCTGCATGAGCGCTGCTAGCACAGCAGTAGTGATTCCATTCAACTTTCAAGCAGCTACCTAATCCAATTATAGAGCTGAAGTTATTTGAAGATGATGGATGCAATAAAAGAAATCAAATCTAAAAAGTACTCGGTTTGGCACAATATGTGATGCAAGCTTATTTAAAAATTTGCAGCCACAGAGTCGGCATTTGCAGTTTCAGCCTACGTTTTCTGGAAGACTATTTCCGAGCCGTAGATCACCACTTGTGTTACAGGAAGCCGCCAACCGCAACAACATCTAAAAGAAGACCCCTCGTTATCTTCTCTCACTCGTAACTTTGGCCTTCTTGAGAGAATGGGGTACAAGGCTTACTCAAAGTGGTAAATAAGTCTGCTAGTGGTCACGAATATGTCAATAACAGACGTTATTTTCTGAATAAATAAAACAAGAGCGAAAATGTAGACACAATAGACGAAATTTGATGACCAAATTCGCAGGTGCACTGGCATGAATCAATATTAAACATTTATCCTTAACATTGGAAAATGGAAAAAAGCTAAGTGAGTGGCTGTCGGACATTACATCTAAAGAGAAACTGCAAATCAATCAAAAGATGTAACTTCTGTGAGATCCATTTGTAACAAATCCCGTGTTACTGATGAGCTATTAACTAGATTTATAGGCGATGCTAACAGTGCCAATTCCATCGTCGACAATCGGCAGAAACAGCTTCAGTTCTGTCTCAGTGTCATGGAAAACCATTCCTCGAAGACCTTCTCTTTTTTCTTGTAAGATTGCCTCTAAATACCTTTGCGGTAATACTCACGTGGAATTAGCCGCTCAAAAACCTTTCGGATACTAAATATTCCATGAGACGTAAATTTTCTCTATATAGATCAAGCCAAAATTTGACGCAAAAAAACCCAAACTGAGAAAGAGTTTCGAACCTGCAATTACCCATTCCGGGTTCAAGTGCTACCCAGTGCATCACCGAGGTCATTGCTTTTCCTTTTTCTCAATTTCACCTTAATGGTGCCATCGGCAATCACCCGTCAATGTAAATGATCTTATAGGCACAAATCAGCATTGAATTCAGTTAACCCCAAGCCAAGCTGTATTCGAAATCCGTGGCAGACCATGGCTAGACCGACATTGGGATCCTAGGAACCACAATGGCTCAACCGGCAATTCTCCAAAAAGAGGGGAAAAAGTGGAGATTGTGCTGGCGCCCGCATAACTAGTAAAGACGGGCTATCCAAATATCCAAGTGCATTCTAAATCACAATGTTATTAACTTTAGGTAGAGAATATTTTCTTACTTTACATGACCGGTCATCACATGTGCGGATCCCAAAACTTCTTGCATTCGATTCGATTTCCTCGCATTCATAATCTACAATGATGCTCGAATACTTTTAGTGTTATTTCGGTTGCTGCTTGAGGGCTTCGTCTTTTTGATTAATGTCGTATAATGCTGGTCGAGACAATTCTCCATGCAATCTTGGAGACAGCTGGGATAAGGAGTTCTTACGCGGATTCGAGAAGAGCGGGCATAAGGATCAAACTAGCTCCTTTTGCTTCTTTTTCGACGGCATCACTAACCATTGCGCTATGTCCGCTCCAATAAAGCATAGACATTAAATGAAAGCTAGTGCGGTAGGTTCACGTGATCCCTCGCTAAGGGTAATCGTGGGTTCGCTACGAAGCTGTTCGAGTTTTGCGCATATCTCAGTATCCCTACGGTTGTGCTTCACATCGTCGTTATGCTCCTCTGTTTTTCCAAAACAGTGTTGATATCCAATGTTTTTCATCAATAAGCAGACACGAGGTTGTTAATATAGAATTTATTAGAACACAATTGCTGACGTTTCGGCG
>UYYA01005321.1:0-27511 GCA_900624975.1 Angiostrongylus costaricensis | reverse complement strand
CCCCGGTAAGGACAACAGCGCGTGTTTGTTCTCCACTGCATACACCTGTGGTCCGGAGTTTTGCAAATATCTCAGCATTTAATACCTCTTGTTTGTTAACAATGTTTAGGTTCTAGTAGTAGTGGAAGTAAAAACTAATTCTAACTTTTTAAAAATAATTTTTCGTATGAAAACTGAATAGAAGGTTAGGTTGAAATTTTTATCTTTGTTTGTTTTTCATCATCCGTCTTCACATCAGCTGTGCCATTCCAGCACTTCTTACATTCGATTGCTCACATCCATTCGTTCATAATATCTTCGGACATTTTACGTCTTCCTTGCGCCGCTGCTTGAAGATTTTCTCGTCTTATTTATGGATGCCGTTGAATGCTAATCGAGTTGCTTCTCCTGGATTTCTGCGATAGCCGTGCTAGGACGTTTCTACACAGACTTGAGGGATTGAGCGTGTCCAGACAAGACTGGCATCAATCTCCTGACCTCGTAGAGAAAAGAGGCCTTGCGAGAAGAGAAGAAGTAGAACCAACACCATGTTAGTGATCAACGGTATCAATACCACTACGCTGCCCACTCTCTGGTTTATTATTTACAATTATTGTTGTTATTTCTCAATGGTTTGCCGCCTCATCGTGGTTGCGAGGTGTCTCTGGGTGTCAGGCTGCGATGTACAGCGGAGGAATTCTTCCTCTGGCAGAGTCTCCCAAGCTGAAAAGGAGTCCGGCGTTTTCATCAGTAAGACTAGCTAAAAGTGAACCAATACCAGGATGAACCACCGTCCTAGCATGTTGGAAAACCTTCCTCTGATCCGCAAGCGCGGCGACTTCCCGTGGTGGTGACTACCTGAGGCAGGCGCTAGCCAGGCTGACTTTGAGATTCCAGGAAACCACAACGGCTAATCCAGCAAAATTTCGACAAGTGGAGAATCTGCAGAGACTTCACAACCAGTGAGGATGGACGTCCTAGTGTCTAAGTATGCAAGTATTATTGTTGTTATAGTAATACATAGTACAATGCGTTATAATATTCCATATAATGTAACACAATGTTTCGTTACAAAATAGTCTAATCTTGTCTTTGTGTACTTATTTACTTACTTGATACTTCAACGGCCCGTCCTCACTAGTTGTGCGGGCTCCAGCATAATCACTACTTTTCGGAGATTCGCTGCTTAAGCCATTGTGGTTCTCTGGAATACCGTGGACAGCGTGGCCAAACTCTGCTCCAGGTCGTCACCACTACATGCACTCGCATCCTTTGTAGATCAGAGGGAAATTTGCCACCATGAGATTTTGATACCAGGACGGTGGTGGATCCTGGTATTGATTTACTCTTAGCTAGGATTCCTGACGGAAACGTCGGACTCCTTCTCAGCTTCGGAGACCCTGCCGGGGGGATGAATCCACCCGCTGTACCAGACCGACACCAAGGAACACCTCCCAGCCACGATGAGGGGCTAAACCGACGGGAGGTGTTTTTGTATAAGCTGTATAGAAGTACAGTACTGCAAACATTGCAAATTTTTCCTATCATAACTGAGCACTCCTGGAGCCTCGATTCATTCATACCGTGACGGATAATACTGGACTTCTTAGAAGAAGAAGTAAAGAAGAAGAAGCAAATGAATTTGCATGCCTTCTAGTACATATTTGACCAGAAAGACACTAGTCAGTAATTCAGTCGATCTCGAACTTCTACTGAAAAATCTAAGTATATCTTAGGAAAAAACACAGACTTCGTCTTTATGCTCGTATTTTTTAATCTCTTTCTTACACTTGTATTCATTAAGCGAGTTATTATTTCCAATGCTCTCGGTAAACTCCTGCGATGTGGTTTTTTCAGGCTCAGTTGTTCTCATACCAACGTTACGTCAGCGTTCCACGTCATTCCGTGGTAAATCGTCGTTATCGATTAGTTTGCATGACGTCACCTTGACGTCATCATTTCTCTATTTTCTCATTTGCTGCACTTTTTCACTATTTTTCCAGCCCTCGTAATGAAAACTTGATAATTTTAATAATTTGGAGCAAAAAAAATCAATATAAATATAATGGAAAATAAAAAATAAACATTAAAAAATAAACGAACTTGAAGAACAAGATAAGGAAGTACTTTCTAATGCTTCGTTTCCTGATTTCTTCTGAAATATAATTTATTTCAATCTCAATTTATTATTTATTATATTTATTGCGTCTCATTTGACTTCAGTTGAAGTCAATTTTGAAGTTCATAATGTATAAGTTTCATCTACACCCATACGAGATCACCTAACGCCTTTCTAGCTGAATTTTCTAACGAAGCAACTTATTGTTTGAAACAGTCTCACCCTGGTATTCCATCAGAGGTCTCCTCCTATGTTTATAATCTCCAAAAATCAATGCGTATAGATTGCATTTGATGATAATTTTTCCAAGTAACTTCATCAAATAAAGTCGGATTTACTCGAAATGAGAAAAAACACTTCGGAGAAGGACTTCATTAAGATGATCACCTGCCACCTGTATCACCTGATTACTGGTAATATTATCAACTTGTTGTATTTCATCTAATTAATTTAACAACTTAGTTCAGAACACTTAATTGTGCAACAATAAGCTATCGTTTCTACACGATCATACTTCCTCTATTTTTACTCTTAATTATGTAGAAAATCATAGTCTGAAAAATGAACGGGTTACTCCTTATTCACTTATTACTCAGGGTTCGCCGCTTTAAATGTTTTCTCCTAGTGTTTTCGTTAAGCCTCCTAACGGTTTACCGCCTCATTGTGGCCGTGAGGCGTTCCAGGGAGTCGTGCTACGATATACAGCGGGGGTTGGGAGGGTTATTCTACCAGCAGAGTCTCACAATATGAGAAAGAGTCCGGCGTTTCCATAAGGAAGTCTAGCTAAGAGTAAACCAATATCAAGGTCCACCACCGTCCTGGTATCAAACTTTCATGATGGCTCCCTCTGATCCACATGGACGGCGACTGCCTGTGGTGATGACGACCTGGAGCAGACTTTGGCCAGGTTGATCTCGAGACTCCAGGGAATCACATCGGTTGAGCCAGCAAAACTCCGAATAATGGGAACTTTATCTAGGGCCCCAATAATTAGTGAGAACCGGCCATCCAAGTATCCAAGTAAGTTTCCGTTAACATGGGAAAAGTTTTAAAGTGGCGTTACTTTTTCTGAACAACTCGGTTATTTTCGTCTGTCGATTTTCCTCTAAAAGTGACATTATCATGCTTAATTAGCACTTCACCTGAAAATAAACAGCGTTAACTCTGCTTCAATGCTCAATGTCTTGTTCGTTCCTTCTCTCCCACCTTTATAATGTTTCAAAGAAGTACATGGACGTCTTTATTCAGAGTTCTGAGGAGGAAATCGTGATGGAATTGACAGAAGGACGAGTTGTGCAGTATTTACAAGATAATCCGTCAGTGCTTGAGAATTACGTCACAGGACCAAATGTCACATCGGAGACATTTCAAAAATGGGTACATCGACGAAATAACTGGAATCATTTGCGTAGAGATGCACGGAAGATTTTTAACGGTTCCTGGGGTGTGAGTACTGTTTTCACAATTCGTGTTTTTATTCTCTTAGAAGGTCTTACAACCATAGTGCTTCTAAGATATTTGCAAAACTCCGAACCGATGGTGTTTGCGGTGGGGACCGAGCACGCTATTACCCTTTCCGGAAGCTAATGCGTTCACCATTACACCATGTGAGTCCTTCGTTTCCCTTGTTTCTCAGCCGTGTTATTGACCTATAGGCGCTACCAGCAATTGTGACGGATAATTTCTAAAAGCGCCTATAGGTGTGGCAGGGAATGTGTTAGCTCCCGGAGAGGACAACGAGTTCTGACCACACCGCAGACACCAGCGCTTCGGAGTTTTGCAAATATCTCGGCAACATTATGGTCATATTCCACATAATACCTTGCGTTAAAAATTAGGAGTCAGTAAATAAAAGCTGTCGACATTTTAGTTACAATTTGCTATTTTCGCCGTAGTCGGTAAAAGTTGGTTATCGTGTTATCGATAAAGCTTTTTCTCAATTTAGTTGTTTGACTAATATATGACCTCCTTCATTGCTTAACGTGCGAAAACATTGATTTTCTACAAGTGAAAGTGTGGTAGATAAACAAATAGAGATTACGTAAATATGCAAATACAACAAAATAATGATACGGTAGAGAACAATAGATGGCCAAAAGAAAATCGATACGACAAAATTTAATCGATACTTGGTTCTCGTTTTTTAGTTCATTAGCTAATTAATTTCTCGAATGATTAATCTCTGATAGGGTCTTAGACGATTTAAAGAAGGCTGAATGGAAATAAACATGAAATTTCGACTCTTTGATTGTGTGATAAAACTTGTTTCGATAACAGATTGCTACTATACAATATTTGTTATGTCATACGATTAATTCTTGTTTAGTCTGAGGATTTGCAGTCAAGACGACGCGTTATCCTGGATCACGGGAATGATCAGGTACGGTAGTTACCGTATTCGTGCTCGACCTCATCTACTTGCTGGACCTTTTAGTCACAATAGAATCGGGTCGTCGATCATCCGATTAATAAGCAGCGACGAAAATAACCGCAAAAAAATTTTTTTAAATAAATAAATAAGCGGATTTTTTGTTTATTGTTGTTATTTTTATATACTAACAGAAGAAAGATAAAGTAGAATTTTAAGAAATGGATGAAAACAGTAGATTTACAATGTCTTGGAGCTCTTCTATATTTGTCCTGAAAAGAAGATCTTAGAAATGAAAACTAGGTAATATTGTCTCATATGTGCCTCTTTTAGCCTACTTTCTAGGAAATCGACCTTTTTTCCGAATTACTCTATCAATCGTTACGATTTCGAGCAGTTAACATCTAAGGCGGGAAATGGTTTATTTATCAGTATTTTTTTTGACAGCACTTACAAAGATTAAGGATAAAACTCTTGGCGTTGATCAATCCCTGAGGGATGCTCCATGCATTCGACTTTATGTGGCGTCGTTTGGAGGTGACTGAATGCATTCTGGCTTTTACAATGACTCGTGGAGACCTACCGATGTATCGAGCCAGTGCTGTTATCTTCCCAGACAAGTCTTGTGCCAATTTGCCGAGCCCGAGAGTTGGAAGGCTTGGCGGGTCGTGGGCGCGGGGATCGATCCCATGCAGGACACCTCCGACCACTGCGCCACACGCGCCCTTCCTTTTTGTTGTTATTATTTATTTTTTTCTCGACTAGAGTTTTTTTATGAGTGGATCAAATCGATCAGATGCGACTAATCTTTGTATATAGAGATTTTTTAAAAATCTTAACCGAAGATTTTCTGCTCAACTCAACGCGATTGTTGGTAATAGTTATTATTACTTTTTGTCGCCAAATATGCGTATTATAAAGAAAATGAGTTGCGGACAGGTACATGAAGAAAGGCATTCGATTCAATTTCCCACCGTAACTGAATTGAGCATAAAGTAATTTTGTCCTAAAGCGAATAAATTTAAAGAAAAACACGGAAAATTGCAGTAAAAAGAGTTCGTAAAAGGTAGGAACTAAGGAAAAGGAAGATGTCATTTTCCTAGCTCATGCAAAACGAACAGAAAAGACAGTAATTGAGAGCGCAGTGATGGTGATGCTTGTTCATCGCGAGCACGGTTTTGGTTCGACTCCATTCCACTCTCACCAAGCCTCTTATCGTTCCTGAGGAATAGGGAATTGGTGCCAGACTTATCTGAGCCCAACTTTCTCTTGGAAATCCACGTAGAAACGCTCTAGCACACCCATCCCAGCAATCGAGGTAGAATCGACTGACCAGTATTCATCGATATTCACAAAGTAGACCAAAAAATCCTCAAGCAGCAGCCGAAGCCACACGCGAAAGTTCGGAGACCAATTGCTTATGTGGGGATCAATTCTGCGTGTGTGTTGCAGGGCGCCTCCGACCACTGTGTCACACGAGTCCTTCTCACAGCACTTTTTGTTTTAGAATGATAAAACACGTATTTAAATTATATTGATTGCGCAAAAAATGTTGAGAATAGAATACTGTTATGTGGTTTGATATACCAATATGAATATTATAAAATGAGGATGTTAAAATTCATGGATAGATTGGGTCTTATTTTAGTTATGCTATGTATGCACTGGGGATACCGCATTCTGAGTGTCTGTCTATGAAAAACAAAACGTTTGCAGCACTTTTACGCAGTTTGTTTCTAATAAGAATAACGATTTTCGTTGAGGTTCGTATCCTGTATGAATTGGCACAGTGTTGCGCTCAGATCGCCAACAACGACCTATGCGAGCTCTATGTTCAAAGCGAGGAAGGCGTGTTCCTCGTCCATAAGGAAGCTGGAGAACCACGTAAGATCAAGTGTCGAAAGGTACACCAAAACTAGGATTTTCGAAAAATCCATTTTGGAATCTGTGCAATACAACTTACCAGCCATGTTATTGGTATAAATGTTGAAGGTTAAAGCGTTCGGCACTTATTAATTCTTTAAATAAGCCATAAGTCATTTCACTTCATTTGCGTCATCATGGAGGTTGTTTGAACGTATATGTGGTTTAGAAAGTGACTTCCGTGGACGTACCAATGTATCAAGTCAGTCTTTTTTGTCTTCTCAGACAAGTTTGGTACTACTTCTCCTGCTCCGGGTTTAGAGGGACTGGTTAGCTCTAAGCGCGAGATCGAACCAAAGGCCGCGTGTGCAATTTCACGCGAATCTAACAAGTGCATCACACGCATCCCTTTTCTTGATACACTTTCGAGAAAAAGAGCAAGTATAAAAACGCTTGAAGCTTAATGTTTTGCGAGTTCAAACATAATACAAAAACTCTATTTTGATACCAATCCGTCGTTCAACAAAAATCACGAAGTCATTCGTGCTTTATCTATCGTCGATCAGTACAACAACAACTTAGAAAAAACGAGCCTTGAAAATGTTTGATATTCCGATTGCTTGGCTGTTATTTGGTTGGAGTTTCTAACTTCACACTGTCGATAAACCGGTAATGGTTCGCACTTATACCATTTCACTGATCAATAAAATAGTGGGAAACAGACATCACCTTATAGTCAAATGAATCCTGAAGTGGTAGTCGGGTTTTAAAAAACGATGGATAGGAGAGTTTAGAAAGCGAGGAATTAAAGAGTGCCTTCAAAGCATATGTTCTTACAAAGAGAAAAGCTTCACGTTTTTCTTAAAGTCGGTCGATTGATTTTTTTTAAAAACTTCCCGTCTTTCACAACTACTGTAGGAATCCCAGCACTTCACAAATTCGATTCTTTGCATCATATCCACCATCCACGACGGTGCTTTGACTTTTCCGCTTATGTTCTGCTGCTGCTTGTCGATTTTCCTTTCATCATGTGAATGTCGTTGAATGCTGGTTGAGCCGATTGCACTTGGAGTTCTGAGGTAACCCAGCTAGAGCGTTCCCAGTTAGGTTGCAGAGAGTGAGCTTTTCACAGATGTGACTAGTGCCGTTTTCCTGACGCCCTCTGGATCAGAGGCTAGAGCCTGTGGTGGGGTCGAACCAGCACGGCCCCGGTGGTGATCGGCATCACTACCACTGTGTTACTAAACCGAATTTGATTCCAAAGCTTATTTCTATATTACACTTTTCAGTCTCTGTTTCTCTTTGTAGGAAGAAACTTCGTCTATCTTAACCTAGAATAGTTTTAGGTGAAACGACCACGAAGAAATCCGATGCACCTTTTGAAGCTGATTGATGCCAACGAAACCAATATTGGTACATGAATTCTGAAACTTTTAATGTAGAAAAGTAGACATGGAAACTTAAAAATGGTATTAAAGTGAAACTAATACTTTTTCTTTCTACAATGACACTGTTATGATTCCTGATTCCACAAATTCACAGCCTTTCTTTTTCTTTTGTTTTTGTTGGCCAACAATCCGACAGCAAGAGAATGAACCTAAAATATTTAGGGTTTTCGTTGGCCCAACATAAATCAGGCTACAAAGCTGCCAAACAGATAGAGGACATCACTGAGTGATTTTTAGGAAGTAAAACAAACGCAAAAAATAAACTTTCACGGGGAGATGAATAAAAAGCAATAATGGAAATTGGTGGAGAAGGGAATGCGGCGCTTACAGTCACAATATGTCATAATTTCTTGTTATGTGTCGAATTTGCAGTGTAATAATGTCGTTATGCTTTTCCAGTTCCAAATTAGCTTTTTGAAGAAAAAATATATTTGCGACAGTGGCACTGGTAGATAAAAAACTAGATGAGAGAATAGCGAACTGAGGGACCCGTATGGTGTGGTGGTGTTGCGTTACTCCGCGGAAAGGCAATAGGATGTTCGTTCCCCACTGCAGACACATGCGATCCGGAATTTTGCAAATATCTCAGCATCGTTATGGTTGTATTATATAGAATGCACCCCCGAGAAAATTGTACTAGGTGGCAAACAAAAAGTTAACATTGATTGTCATTCGTATTGGTTAAATAGACAGACTGAGATTACCACTAGCGAGAGACAAATCTTGGAGCGAAATGGCTTTTCCAAAAACTTAATTTTGAATGTTTCAAGTTTTAGTGTTTAGATCATCCTTTAAAAATTTCTGAAACAATGGAAGAACTATGGAAGAACTTTCTCAATCCATGAAGGCGATGGGGCTAGGATTTTGGAAGCGTGTTAGTAGCTTCAGAGTAGAAAAAATTAAACTCTTATGTGCTGTCAAACAACGACTGCTACTAGGATTATATTACACAAAAAGTTTTTTTTTCCTTGATAAATTTCGGCCTTTTCAGGAGAAATCCATTTTAACTCACCCGTTTCGGAGCGAGACAAGCAGATCATTAACGTGATTTGCACGTGGGCTGGTGGTTTATTTCATTATGCGAATGTGAGCTGTAGAAAAAATTTTCTACTTGTTTAAATAATAAACAGCTGAAGAAATCATTAGTATTGAGCGGAAGACCGCTAAAGAAAGGCACTGACTGTTTCCGTACTCATACTTTGGCCGGCTAAAATAGCAGAAAAATTAGTCTTTTTTGTATAGGGAATGAACACAGTGTATGTTATGAAAAAATCTTGTGAAATTAGAGTATTAGGAAGAGAAGAAGCACAGATTTATTCTATTAGAAAAATGAAGGTCTCGACGTTATCAATTCCTAAGGGATGCGCCATGCATTCGACTTCATTGAGTATCGTTGGAGGTGATTGAATGCATATCTGGCCTTTACAATGACTCGCGGTGGCCTACCGATGTATCGACTCTGTGCTTCTATCCTCCCAAACAAGTTTGGTACCAATTTGCTAACTCTGGAGGGTTGGAAGGCTTGGTGGGTCATGGGTGTGGGGATCGACTCCACGCGTGTGCGTGTGGTGCAGGGAAGCTCCGAGCACTGTGCCACACACGCCCTTCCATTAGTAGCTAAAAACATCAGTAAGAGCGGGAGATCACAGGATAGGGAAAGGCGAAAAGACAAAGAGAAGCACGAATTCCGAGGAAAAAAGAGGTACTTGGGAACGAAACTTTGTAATACTGTAGTCATTCTAGTCTCGTTAACTTAAATATCATTCGAAAGTGAGAAATTTAGTGGTCAATTCCATCTCCCCTTTTTGTTCACATCTATGTTTGTATATGTGCAAATCTATGCAGTGTAAGGTGTGTGATATAAGAAAATGAACAATGTCCAGGGCACTTCAGAAGAAAATCCAGCTCTGTAAATTATCGGAGTAAGATGTTTCCGATTGATCTACAAAAACTTTGGTGGAACATTTCTCTTACAACGAGATTTCTTATGAATTGAAACTTATAAAAATCCACTTACACATGTGTATGTGAGAAGTACTGAAATTTCACTTGAACTGGGAATATTGTTCAAGGTGGCTGCTGAACTTGAGCGTACTGGAAGCAGTTCGGAAGTGTTTGCACGACAACGTCGTCTGAATTCATTCTTGTTGGACGTCGCTAAAAGTATCTTTCATGACATTGTTTCTATGGACACTGTTATTATTAAAGTTATGGTGAGCTATAGATTCTTTGATGTACTTTGAATAAAACTGTTGAGATGAAAACTTCTGTGTTTTGAATTGATCTGATTGAAAAATTGTTTCAGAATTTTGCTGCCAGGCTTGTTGATGCCGATCGGGCGTCACTCTTCCTTGTCGATAACAAAAATCAAGAACTCTATGCCCGAATCTTTGACGTTGGTCGAGAAGGAGAGGAATCGGAAAGAAACAACAAGGAAGAACACAAAGAGATACGGTAAGGTTTAATGAATGATGACGAGAAGGACAGCTCCTCCGATTGCATAAATCTCGCTCTAGTAGAGATTACTTTCTGACTTATAGACGATCCGTCATCAATTCTAGCGCGCGTTTCAGCACTACTTCAGTTCATTTTGTTGCTTTATCGCCGTCAACCATGATGAATGAATGAGAGGTTTCGCACGTGGATTCTGCTGCTGCTTCAAAATCTGCGGATCCACTTCCTCATCGAAACACTTCAATTTGGCATAGCATAACTGGCATAACCGTCTCATGGAATCACGAGATAACCATATCATAGCGCTCTCAGATCTTCACCGTTGGCAATCCGCACGCGGTTGTCGATCGGAAGAAAACTGACTTGCAACTTGATTTCTTCCAGTACGGCAGCATTTTATGTAACGGCTGTGAATCATAAGACTGGTTGACCGACAGCTCGAGTGCAACGAAAGGAGGCGAATTCTACGAACGAATAAGTTAATGAGGAAGAGAAGAGAGAAAGCAATGCTGTTTTTAACATAGTTAAAGTGTTATTCCTCCCAACAAATTACCGTCCCATCGTGGATAGGAGGTATCCCTGGGTGTCTAGTTGCGTTGTACAACTGGGAGATTTATCGTCGGACAATGTCTCCCAAGACGTGAAGCAATCCGACGCTTGCATGAGGTAGCCAAACTAAGGGTAAACCAATACCAGGTTCCACCACAGCTCTGGTATCGAACTAGTCACATGGTGGCAAATCTCCCTCTGATCTACAAGGACTGCAGCTGTATGTGGTGGTGATGACCTGGGATCAACTTTGCCTAGGCTGCTCGAGACTCCATGGAACCACGATGGCTGAATTGAACTTTGAACCAGGAAAACTCCGAAAAAATGGAAGTCATGCTGGGGCCCGCAGAACCGATGAAAACGGTCCATCCCACTATCCAAATATCCAAGTAAGGTGCTTATTATTACTGTTATTGTTAATATTTATTATTATTACTATTATTATTACCATCACTATTATGTAGTGTTTTGTGTTTTTCGTATGTATTGTGTTTTTCTATGGAAGTAAATGTATGCTGTTTAAAAACTTCGCGATTGCTGAACAAGAAAACGACACTATGATTATTATTATTATTATTATTATTATTATTATTATTATTATTATTATTATTATTACATACCCGATATCGCATGAATGACATTATGTGGATTTTCAGCTCTTCTCGAAATCGATTCGTTTCCCCCGTCGTCCATGAAGGCTTTCGAACTTTTCGCGTATGGCTTCGGATGCTGCCTGGAGATTTTTTGCTTTCGGCACGAATGTCGCTTCCACACAAACGTCCCTGGAATCCTGAGATGGCCGTGCTAGAGTGTTCTTAAGTTGAGAGAAAAAAATGAGGAGTCTCGGAAAACTCTGGAAGCTTTTTTCCGACTCTGAAAGAATGAGAGGCTAGCTGGACCCTGAACGTGGTCAAACCAACGGATGAGTAGGCTGAAACGCCCACTAATGAATGAGATCGTTACCACTGCGCTGTCCACATCTCAATCTAATTTTTTCATCAATCCAAATGGTTTAAGAAAATTTTGAAAATTTTGATTATTATTTCTCCTTTGGAGAAAAATGGCTGCATTCAAAAGGCATCAGTCTGTTTTCTCAAATGGTTGAAATTTCAGATTCAGTATGAAACGTGGCATTGCTGGACATGTGGCGTCAACTGGTGAAGGCCTGAATATCGAGAACGCTTACAAAGACCATCGTTTTAATCCAGAAGTAGATACAAAAACTGGTTACACGACAAAAACGATACTCTGTATGCCGATTTTTATTCGTGGAAGGTGAGAAGCCCGACATGTAAAAGAAAAAAACCGCGAAATTAACGGCAGAATTTCGTGAGATGACAAAGAAAAGGCGTTCAGAGGTGCGAGCGAGGTAATTCTAATAACCTCCAACGGCTTTCTGGATTCCCGTTGTTGCAATCTATGACTTGGCTATCCTGATAGACGTCTCAGTGTTTCGTAATCTATTTCTTTGTGGCGACGATACATGACAGAATGGACTTCGCTCGTGTTAACACGATCATTTTGCCCTGGAATGCCAGTTTTCTTGCGATTTTACAGCGTTATCGGTGTTGTGCAAATGGTGAACAAGCGTGAGGGTGTGTTTACGAAAGACGACGAAGACAGTTTTGAGACGTTCGCCGTCTATTGTGGTTTAGCACTGCATCACGCAAAACTCTACGATAAAATCAGACGGTCTGAACAGGTAGGTAGTACCACATTCGTGGTCACCCATGTTCTCCATACATACATATATATATGTATATATATATGTATGTATGTATGCATGTATCTACTCACATATGTACGTGTGTACATATGGACTACATTCTTTCCAGAAATATCGTGTGGCGCTCGAGGTTTTGGCCTATCATAGTGTCTGCAACAAGGATGAAGTAGCGAAACTACAAAAAATGGAGATCAAGGACCGTATTGAGGAACTGGAGACGTAAGACTTGTTTCTTCTCCGGCATTACAAAAATATTGTTGTTCATATTTCATTAATGCCAACTGAGCCTGAAAAAACTGTTTAGTTGCAGGCTTGTCATTCATTCGGTGGAGTAAAACGGTAAACAATTTGACCGATTAAACCTGCAGAATGACTTTTTTCGATTTTTTGTTAAGATTACTTTAGTTAAACAGCTCAGAAAGGTTTTTTAAAGAGGGTGAATACGATGAAAAACATTTTTTGTCGAAATGAAAAATACCTGCCTCATTTCTCAAGTATCACCTGTGCTATAACCATAGTACACGATGCTCAGTATTAAGGAACAAACATTTCAAAGCTTTCTGCGATTACTCTGATTATCAGCAAACCCGTGTTATTTCCTTCTTTCCCTTCTTAGTTCCAGTTGTGCGATTTTTTAGCGTTTTAAAATCTTACTTTAGTATTTATAAAGTTCTGCAATAATGACGTGATCTTCCAATCTTCAGAGTGGATTTCAATTATCTTCGTATGTCGGAACTTGAAAAACCTCTTTATGCGATCGCTATGTTCAAAGAACTATTCCAGGATAAATTGTAGGTTATCCGACTGAGTTAATGTTTTCTTTAAAAACACCGAAAAACAGTGGATTCGTTTAATGAACCGACAGATAACTAAAAAATGAATCCTGTATGGGTTTCTTAGCCGATGCGGGTGGATTTCATGCCCGAGATAATTCATAGGAGGCCTGATGAATAGGTGGCGAAGTCATAGCACCAACTGGTAAGATAACATCGATTAAGCACCTTATACGGTGGTGTAAGCAACCCTTATCTGAAAACGACTTTGTAAAGGTTTTTAAAGATCGATGAACGAATTTCTATCGTAGTTTTTTCTTACTCTCCATTACATTCATACATCCTGTGTTACAGTTTTAAGTCGCCAATCTTAAAATACATTACTAAGGCTTCTGTACTACCCACTTACTGAGCATTGCTCTTTGTTGTCGTGTGAAACTAAATTGCCGTGTATAGCAGTGTTTTGTTAACATTTACAGCCGCTATGATCGTGATGAACTGATTCGTTTTGTGCTGACTGTACGAAAGAACTATCGTCGAGTCGCCTATCATAACTGGGCACACGGTTGGTCAGTAGCTCATGCAATGTTCGTCGTTCTGACACAAGCATCCAAGGACATCTTCACCACTCACGAGGTACGATGTTAGTCCATTATTAATAAATTCACCCTTCAATTAAGGAATTTGCCACGAATTATGTAAAATTCAACTTTTAAACTTGAACTTTCGTCAAAATGTTCATGCCAACTGAAGGTCTAAGAACGTTGAGTGAGTACATGGTTGAGGTTATTTGAGCACTTCTGAATCGAGGATGAACATTCTGCTTCAGGCGCTTGCATTATACGTGTCGTGCCTGTGTCATGACTTGGATCATCGTGGGAAGAATAATGCATACATGAAGACAATGATGACACCTCTAGCGAGTATTTACACGACATCAGTGATGGAACATCATCATTTCAATCAAACCGTCACCATTTTACAGCAGGTTTGACGTCATATCGGATTTCTCGTGTCATGTTTCATAGTTTTGCATTGTTTTTACGTTTCTGGTAGCACCGTCAGGGTAAAAAACTGCCTGGAATGCAAAGAAAGGGACTCTATGGTGCAGTGGATAATACTTGAGCGATTAGAAGGGTAATTGAAAGTTCAAAGCTCACCTTTGGTTCCGAGTTCTACTCATATCTCAATCACTGCACTTACATTGTTTTTGTTGGCTTACCATTCTAGTGTGACCTAAGAAAATTAGCTTTTGCTAAATGACATAAGTGCATTCGTTATAATTAGATTTTTATGGATTCCTCAGTCATAAAAAAGCCTTGAATACTTCCTAATTACTTAAACACGTATGGGCCGTCTTCGCAACTTGTTTGGGACTCACTACATTCTCATCCGATTTGTTCCTTTTCGAACTTCGTCCATGACGATGGTGATCTCTTGTATACGGTAACGAGTGAACAAGTTACACTCAGCCAGCCCAACAACATTGGGGCTGTGCTTTTCAGTTATTTAAAAAACCCCCTGAAATGGTCTATAGGTAACTTATTCCTCGCTATCATCTGGTTTATGAAGGGTATGTGGCACGAAAGTAGTTAATATAGGTGTGATCGAAGGCTACATTTGAAATGTTGCTGAGAGTTATAAGTATTCAAGCGAGTAGGTGACATTCACAAGTGAAGCACCGTAACCCTGTTACGGTACTTGAATGCGTTTCTCTTCTAGGATGGCCACAACATTCTGAAGTCGATGACATCATCTGAATACAAGCAGGTGTTATCACTGATTAAACACTGTATTCTTGCCACCGATTTGGCGTTATTTTTCACCAACAAGGCCGAATTGAACAAAATTATCGATTCTGGTATCTACGACATCAATAATAATCATCATCGGTGAGATTAGAATCGTTCAAATTTTCCCATCGGTGAGATAAAAGCAGTAAGCTGTTGGAAATATCGAGCTATTACAGCTGAAACTGGTAGAATAACTGAACATTCTATACGAAAAGTTTTAAGCGATTTTTATAACCTTCTGTCATTTCGGTAAATAATAAAATTTGTATTAAATCTGTGAATATGACACGACTAAACGAGAATTGAAACTATATCGTGCTTAAAGTCTCAAACATGAATTTCGATGGAGTTCTGCCACAAACCGATCGATGCGCACACTTCTTACTGCAGCTGCGCTCAGCAAAAGATCGCATAGTTATCAGAATATGGTCACCACCACTCGCACGAAACCGATTTCTGATTATTCAAATAATGCAAGAATTTTCTGATAAGATGGAGTGTGGTAAAAGTTATTCCGTTCATTCTTATTGAATTTTAAGAAATTAGTGGAAAGTCAGGTTTATTCTTGGCTAGAAAAGAAGAAAGTAAACGAAATGTTAGAATGAATGACAGGAATACCAATACATTTGTATACCTCTGGAAATATCGATTTTAAGACGAGCAGTTCGGATAGCAAAAGCTTCTCATTGTTGTGACGTTTTTCAACCTCATTGCCACCTTCCATTATTCCATATTTCTTAAGGAAACTGACACAAGCGATTATGATGACCGGATGTGATTTGATAGCATCGGCAAAACCATGGTATATTCAGACTGAGACGGTTAAAGTCATATTTGAAGAGTTCTATGAACAAGTGAGATATCAACATCGTTCAAACAGTGTTTTTCTTCTATTAAAAAATTTTATTTCTAAATATGCTCTGCATACAAACAGAGTTGCTGACAAAATCTGCAAAATACTGTTTTGCTTCGCTGTCATTACTCATTAATTGATTTGATGATAATAATACCACTGAATCCTCCCAACGGTTTACCGCCTCATCGTGCGTGGGAGGTGTTCCTGGGTGTCCGACTGCAATGTCCAGCGAGGGATTCATCGCCTGGCAGGGTTTCCCAAGCTGAGAGGGCGACCGGTGTTTCTATCGGGAAGCCTAGCTAAGAGTAAATCAATACCATGATCCACCACCGTCCTGGTATCAAAGTCTCATGGTGGCAAATTTCTCTCTGATCCACAATGGCTGCGACTGCCTGTTGTGGTGACTATCCGAGACAGACTTTGACCAGGCTGTCCTCGGGATTCCAGGGAACCACATTGGCTTAACCAGCAAATCTCAGAAAAACGGTGATTATGTTGTGGCCCGCGCAACTAGTGATGACGGGCCGTTCAACTATCAACTAAGTAAGTAACACCCTGAATAAATGAGTACTAGATGGCTTAACACATAAGTACTGCAAGGGTTGGGCCACAGATACCGTATGACATAGAATATCAATACCTTATCACTCAAGGCATGAATAAAAGTATGACCTAAGGAATAAGGAAATGGGCTGCTCATA
Source organism: Angiostrongylus costaricensis (assembly GCA_900624975.1). NCBI lineage: Eukaryota > Metazoa > Nematoda > Chromadorea > Rhabditida > Metastrongylidae > Angiostrongylus > Angiostrongylus costaricensis. The sequence goes on along the minus strand of UYYA01005321.1, from coordinate 10,882 downwards.
ACTTAGCATGTGGATACTGTACGACTTAGGGCTTCGATACCGTATAACTCAGGACATGATACTGTATGGATCAGCGTATGAGTACCCCAAGGCTTAAAGTAAGAATAGTGCATAGCTAAAAACATGAATATTGTACTTCTCAGGGCATGAGTACTAGTTGATTCAGGGCGATGCTGAGCGCTTAAATGGCCGCGATCCAATCCCGATGATGGATCGTAACAAAGCACATGAACTGCCACAAATGCAGGTTGATTCCGACTACAATTTTCATATCATTTTAGTTTTTTAAAGAGCTCTGCTACAATCAGAATGATAATGGGATATTTGCAAAATTCCGGACTGCAGGTGCCTGCGCCGTCACTGTGGTTGTCTCACACGTTATACCCTGTTGTCATTAAAAATTGTATTAGGCAGTAAATAAAAAGTTCGTCATCTTAACCGTTTTATTTACTGCCTACTATTTTTAATGGCAGAGTATATTGCGAAACATAACTTCAACAATGATGAGATATTTGCAAAACTCCGGAGCGCAGGTGTATGCGGTGGGGAACGAACGCGCGCTACTGTCCTTACCGGTGAGTAGCGCACTTCACCACCACACCATCCGGGTCCTTCGCTTTGCCTGACTCTCATACCACATATCCTGCCATTAAAAAGAAAAAGGCGGTAAATAAAAGGGTTGAGATCGTGATTATAACTAAGCCTCAGCTTAAATGGGCTCAATGACGACTTGGGCTCCCCAGATCAATTCCGTTGACGGGTGATGATGGAAAAAGATCGATAGAACTAGTTGAGGGACAGGCAAAACGGAGAAGCCGGATGGTGTGGTGGTGAAGTGCGCTACTCCCCGGTAAGGACAGTAGAGCGCGTTCGTTCCCCACCGCATACACTTGCGGTCCGGAGTTTTGCAAATATCTCAGCATTATATACGAGTTGTATTTCTCAACATACCCTGCCGTTTAAAGGAAAAGGCAGTAAATAAAAAGGTTAAGATCTTTGTCTTCTATTTCGCAGAAGGCTCAACAAAATCCAATTTGCTTTAATTCTAAACAGTGTGCAAGAGAAACTCACGTGGTTTTTTCATATTAAACGAACAGTGATTTTTCAACGTGGTTTAACCAGCGGAATAGCAACAGTAGCAGAAATTATAATAATAATAATAATAATAATGAATAGTAATGATACTGTTAGCAATGGTAATAGATAGGTTCCAGGTAGGATTCATGCGCGGAATATGTCTGCCATGCTATGAACTTATTGCTAAGGTGCTTCCAGAGGCTTCATTCTTGAGAGATCAGTGCGAGTGAGTTAGTTTTCTTTACCTTATTCAACATTCACAAAAGCTGTAAGCGTTCAGAAAATATGAAGAAAGTTCGGTTAAAGGTCGAACATAGAATAATAGCGGTTATTTTACACTTTTATGTCGCAGTTATTAAAGCATTTCATCAGGACATTTTCACAAATAGTGTGGTGGATCTTACATAGATTCCATTTAGGTCGTAAACTTCATCCAGATTCACATTACGCCGGTAACGACCAGAGGCGAGGTGTAGCGCAGTGGTTAAAGCAGCCTTGGAAAGCATACTAGATTGGTCGCCAGGGTTCACCGAGTCTTCTGTCTTCCCAGACTGGATAACTTCGTGCTAGATAGTCTTGAGGAGTAGCATAAAAGATATTGCATAAGCCTATATGCACTAGTTAACTCTACGAGACCACGAATGGAGCCGATTGCACGGCGCATCCCCAAAGTGGTGTTGATCAATGCTTGGTACTGCATCTCCTACCCTTTTCATAGGCCAACCATAATTGGCATTCGTTTACTCTTCAATAGATTTACTTCGGATGCAAATGCGTAACCTTTTCACATCTTAGTTGACCCTTTTCCTTCTCAGTTCTATTCATTCTATAAATCGCTATTCGACAGATATGAAAGTTTTCCTTCTCCACAGTGAAGTGGAAAACCATAGAAAGAACTACGGTAATTCAAAACTTTTTCTAGAGAAATCCATTTACATCTCTTTAAATTGTTCAGCTTACACGAGCTAGTTGTATAAGTTTTATTCGACTAACGTTTTGACGTCTTCGTCTTCATCAGAGGCGGAGATCCGAGTTGATGGCCACAGTCGTTCGTCATCTCGTTGTGCTTTCTTCGAATCTTCTTCAGCGAGCACCGCTTGAATAATTCATTTAAATGGCTAATTCATTCAAATCAAAGTATAGGGGCGTGAGTTGCGTCAGAGTTCAGTCTAAGTTTGATTGCTCATGCCACCGATCTCTCTCACATGAGGAATCTCGAGCCGATTAGTCGCGAGGCTACGTGGCGCGTCCCCAGGTGGAGGATAGGTGGTTAATCGCGGACCAAAAGCGACCTTTGCTTCCTCGATACGCAGGTGGATCGAGGGGACGGACTCCCTATTTCTACTGCGCTGATTTGGCACATACTTTCTGTATTTGCTAGGCGTGTTCATGCATGCGTGTGTGGGTGCATCCTTGCTTATTCTGATTGTATTCTACGAGTCAACTCAGCCAAAAGCCTGCAATCAAGTGACTGGGAAGTATATGGGAGGTGGTTAAGAGTCGGCTCCAACAAATAAACACTATANTCAGCCAAAAGCCTGCAATCAAGTGACTGGGAAGTATATGGGAGGTGGTTAAGAGTCGGCTCCAACAAATAAACACTATATTCAATCTGGGAGAACCTGGCAAGCTTCCCGTGAGTATACCCAGCCCCCACGTTCAGAGCCCAAGAAACCATACGTGGCTATCAAAAATGCTAAACAGAGTAAAAAAAAAGGAGCCTCATTCACCTAACCCCGTAGGAGCTCCCAATTTTGCTGCATTGGGTAGGACGAGTACGGAGAGGCTGCTAAAATCTCGGAGCCAATGGAAGCTGCCTGGATTTCAAACAACTATGGTGATGACCTGTACCTACAATGCACGTACACTTGCATCCGAGTCTTCGATAGAAGACTTGTTCATGCAAGCAAGAAGGATAAGGTACGACGTCATCGGCATGGCCGAGACGAAACGACGCCACCCATTCAACGCCGTCCATGATACCGGAGAAGAACTGTTCCGCGGAACTTGCGACAGTGGAGGAGTCGGCGGCGTCGACGTTCTCGTCAACACGAGTTTCTCCATGAACATCGATTCATTCGAACAACTTACAACCCGAATCGGACGTTTACAATTAAGAAGATGTGGATTATTTCCTTCTTTAACAATCTTCCTCGTTTACGCGCCGACATCAAACTATGACGAAGAAGAAGTCGAAGCGTTCTATATGGGCTTGGAGAAGTTCTGCAGAAAAGACCACACAATCTTCATCATTGGAGATTTCGACGCCAAGATTGAACCAAGATAAACGTCTGAAGAACATCACATTGGAAACCACGGATTAAAATGGAACGAATAGGGTGCGCGGCTATCCGAGTTTACCATGGCAACCGAGACAATCCATGGTAACTCGCAATTCCAGAAGCTCCACCCTCAGCGCTGAACGCGGGAGTCTCCCAATGGAGAGTACCATAACGAAATAGACCACATCATAGTAAATGGAATGTTTTGCCTAACCGATGTCACTGTTGTCCCAAAAATCTACATGGGATCAGAACATCGTTTCCTTCGTGCAAGACTCTATTTCTCGCGGAAAGGAGAAAAGCCGCTAGATTCCAAAACCGAAATCTCAGAACCACCTTAACTGGGACATATTCAATTCATTAGTGGGCTGTTAGAAAGACAGCTATGTCGGCAACATCGACAAAGAATACGATCGGCTCATTCAACATCCCCACGTTAGCGCTATGAAAGCTAAGAGTTCGAAAGTCACCAGGAGACGTTTGTCTCCAGAAACACTCGAGCTGATACGCCAACGTGGAATTGCATGAGCTGCAGGCAACCGCGAACTGTCGTCCGAACTTGCAAAACGATGCAGACAGGCGATAAAAGAAGATCTTAAAGAGGGAAAAGCAGCAGTGATGGTCGGTAATGCAAAGGCTGGAAAAAGCATTCGCAAAGCCCACCGAAGATTCGCCAATTATAAGACCAAAATGATTGCTCTCCGGCGCCCAGACGGAACAGTTACAGCTTCCAGAAAGGCAATGGAGAAAAGCATTCACGAATACTACTAGGATCTCTTCGATAGCCACGTCGACCTTCCGTCATGTGAAATAAGGGAGGTTGGATGTGTTGTACCACCGGTTCTCTCCTCCGAAATCCGATATGCCATTTCGACGGTGAAAAATCGAACAGCATTAGGTCCGGACAGGATAAGATCAGAACGCCTCAAGAACCTTCCACCAGCCCTTGTAAACACACTGGCTCGGCTCTTCACATGTTATTTGTCTCAATGCAAAGTTTCTACTCAGTAGAAGAACAACAAGACCGTGTTGTAAGAAGGGTGACCTACACGATATCGGCAACTATCGCCCAATCTGCTTACTGTCTGTCGTCTACAAGCTTTTCACTCGTGTTATCCTAAACAGGATTGACAGAACACTGGACGAAGGACAGCCATGTGAGCAAGCAGGGTTTTGGAAAGGATTTAGTACGATGGATCACATCCACACGGTAACACGGCTCATTGAAGTATCGCGAGAGTACAAAAGACCACTCTGTCTCACTTTCATCAATTTAAAGAAGGCGTTTGACTCAAATGAGATAGAAGCTGTCATGGAAGCCTTTGACAGTCAAGGAGTCACTACTCAGTACATAAAGATTATTCGTGAACTGTACAAAAATTTCGCAACCAAGATATTACCATTCTACAACGTTGTTAACATTGACGTCAAGAGAGGGGTTAGGCAAGGCGATACCATCTCGCTAAATTTATTTACCACCACCCTCCAGAACGTGATGAGAACACTGGAATTGGATAACATGGGAGTGGAAATCGACGGCTGGCAGTTACACCATCTTCGCTTTGCTGATGATATCGTCCTTATAACACCAAACATTAGCCAAGCGAAACGTATGCTTGACAACTTTGACAAAGCCTATGGGAGGATTGGTTTTCGACTAAATCTCACAAAAACGATGTTCATGAAGAACGGTTGGTTTCGCATACCCCATTCACGCTCAACGGAACGAATATCTCCGAATGCTCCAGTTATATCTATCTAGGTCGGTGAATCAATGTGATTAACAACCTAGTTCCAGAGTGAGTTGAGCAGAAGGAAACGAGCGGCTTGGGGAGCTTTTAAGAGCATCGAGGATGTAGTAATGAAAACAAAGAACACCCAACTCCGTGCCCACCTTTTCCACCCAACGTTACTTCCTGCCTTAACTTATGCGTCAGAAGCCTGGTCGCTGCGTAAGCAGGATGAAAGGTCACTCAGCGTTATCGAACGCGCAGTCGAAAGGACAGTGCTAGGAGTATCCCGTTCCACACAAGTAAGAGATGGGATCCGAAGCTCCGATCTGCGTCAGCGATAAAAAATCAAAGATGCTGTTCTGCGCTCCAAACAGTCGAAGAAAAAGTAGGCCGGACACGTAATTCGCATGCATGACAACTGACGGAGAAGAGCCGTTACTGACTGGATTTCTCGGGATGTCAAACATACTGCCGGAAGACCACAGACCCGATGGTCAGATTTCTTCAAAAAAAGCCTTGAAGAAGGGTATGATGCTCGAGGAGTCCCTAGAGCGAGCAAAACCCACTGGGGTACTCTTGCATGTGACAGCGAAAAAGGGAAGATTAACTGGCGCCCGCTCGAGTCACTCGACGCTCAACGGGACTACAGGTGATACAAGTGATCCAGTTCGGCTATCGGTCGTGTCGATGAGGGGATTGGAGAAGTGAGGCGAGGGATCAGTTAGGCCTCAGGTCAAGATTTTTGTGCTTGTCGTACTTGTCATTTGGTCTAAAGTGCTATCACTATTACATATCATTTTTCATTTCCATTGAAGCAATTACTAGACTATTGTTTAGATATAACACTAAGAAATGGGAAGAATTGGCAGCAGAACAAGCCGAACTTAACAAACAACAAACAGCCGAAGAGCAGAGATCCGACAACGAGACACAATGATACAGAGGAATTCTCCACTTCTACTATGATTGTTTTTAACATATTATAACTTCTATATCATCGAAATATTGAAATAAATGTGAACAGAGGTTGTGTGGGTTACATTTGGTGTACGATGTGCATCAATGTAGTGCGACTACTACAGAAGACCTTTCTAAGATTACAGTGTTATATGGTCAGCTTTTCTGAACTTGAAATCCACAATGGCTACTCTGTCACAAATATTAAGCCTTACACACGTACTTTGGAAACGTGTAGAGCAGCGGTTGCTGTTCTGTAACACATGTGTGGTTTCGGATTCCATCCCTCCTCGGCCCCACGACCCTTGATCTCTCTGGGTTCTGAAAACCGACTTATGTGGAAGGAAAAAAACTAATTGTTCACATAGGCAAGCAAATGATAGTCAGCGTATAGCTCATATATACATCAATCACTTTTTGATGCTTGATGAAGTCCAGTGCATAGCGCATTTTTTCAGAGATTAACCAATACCGAATGTTCCATAATTGATCCAGTTGCGTTTTGCAGACAAAATCTAGCCTTCTTTTTCTCCTCTGCTTTCGTTTTCCTCTAGGTATTTCACAGCTGTTTTGAGAATTCACATATGAAGTGTGATTTGCCTCTACACTGCACCGTCTACGAATGACTTCGCAAAGTGGAGGTCTTATCAGATTCTACAGACGCAGACTGAGGTAAGCTACTCAGAAATCTTCATATCATCTCAGACATAATCTTCCTAGAGAACGCGTTCATATGCTCGATGCTTTCAATTCTTATAAACTGATCATTTTGAGATGACGCGAGATTGGCGTAGGTTTCTGTTGTTGTTGTTGTTGGCATTGTTGGTCGATGGCTAACGTTTCGGCGATTTTGCGTTCCTCAGAGCTTGCACCTATTTCATGCAACATTAGCCTTATTTTTGGTGAAATATCTATAGTATTAACGAAGATCAAGCTTTTAAATAAAGGCCATATTGATCAAAAAGGCTATGCACAGTGCTGTTGTTAATGTGGGGTCGCAAGCGAAACCCAGCCAGATCGAAAAGCGCCAGATCATGTGTGGTTTCGCCTCTGTTACATTTCCTGTTATACCTATCGTTGTTTAATTCCTTATCCTTTTTTTCATTTACTCTTTATAAGAGCAGTTTATCTTTGTCGAGCTCCAAATGTTTTTTCAAATTTTCGTAAGATATGTAAAACAAGATGCTACTTCTTGAAAGTTTATGTAAAGTTTTACATATACAAGGTATTTAAATACACTGCTTTATTTCATCAATATAGCTATATGATGTTTCTTGAAACACCGCGCTTGTACACTATGCTTAATAGTAATGAAGCTTGTTTGTTGTAATGTATGAATGATATGAAAATAAGGAAAGAAAGAGAGGAAGAGATGATGAATAGAGTGATGACAAGAGGCAAACAGCATATAACGCTTTTCTTTTACAGTAGCCAACGTTTAACTGGTAGTGGTAAGTGAAATAATATGTGATCTCTGGTATTGTGTGAGAATTCTCACGATGATGTATTTCACTAACGAAGAAAAAAAACTGTTCTATACGTAAATGATGGGCAACAACGTCAGTGGCGAACCCGATCGTCAGTTAGCGATGTGTGTACGTACAAAACAAGAAAATAGAGGACAAAAAAGAACATAAACAATAAGTACAAATCGATGTGGACGTGAGATGGCTTGCTGACAGTGAAGGAGATGGGACGGCGAGCGGTTGGCTACATTTGCATGTGCATTCCTTGTGAAGCGATGACACGTGATCGACTCTGCTTCTCCAACACTTTTCGTTCCCGTTCTATTCGATTTTTGATCATCTTCACTTTCTTCTTGATCAGTGAACGATCAGAGTGATTTTGGATTCCCATGGTCTAAAACAGAAAACATTTACCTATCACAAACTTATCATATCAGCAACGACTTCTCATAGTTATAGGATACATTGCAATTTACCTCTACAGGTTACTACATTGATTGTTCAAACTCAAGTTTTTCAATTTCAACTTTTCTATTTACTGCCTATTATTTCCTTACGGCGGGGTATTATATGTGAAACTAAAAACAAACTAAAATGGCGATGTTCTACAGCCCGAAGGGTTAAGCTGCGAAATTTGAAGGCGGAGTTATAGGTTAGAGTTCATATTTTTAACAAAACGTCTCTCATTAAAGCATCAAACACTTCACGAATTCTACGTTCTCACTAAGATCGAAAGCACATCTTTAACACGGAAGCTCACAAACGCTCGCTTTCCCGAAAATATGATCTCCTACCCCGTCTTACCCCGACCTTCACCCCCATCTTACCTTTAGCTTGGTGCCGTCCAAGTCCAGAAATTTAGCGCCGGTGATTTTGTTGATGGTGAATTCGGGCACGTATTTATCAAGACCCATGGAAACCAACAACTGACAAACGTCGTCTATTGTCCAATGTAACACCTGCAGTCCTTGGATTTGTTCACAAGACGCTCGCCAAAATTCGTTCTCGTCTAAATTTCATTCAGGACATTAGTAAGTCATTTAGCCCATTAATCGAGTGGTGAAATAATCTCGATCGTCAAGTGATGTGTTCTATCGTTCTATCGCTCGTGGGCGATTGTTATCAATTCATATACTTAAGAAAGATGGAAAGTCATTTCTACACTTGGAAAGGTTGAACCAATACAAGGATAGATTTCAATGACTTCTCGTTGTGGTGCGCTATACGGTTGAAAAGGTTTCAGTATAAGTTCTAGAGCGAAAAATTCCTCCGACAAATCCGACTCCTGAAGGTCAGAACCGAAGCTAGGGAGCTTATTTGAAACAATGACTAAAAAGCCAGTAAATTCGCTTACTTGTTGCATATTTCTTTTTAAGTGGAAATAATAGACGTCGGTGGACGAATCTGTGCGGAAGCGCCGGACTAGCCGGTTCAGATATCCGCGGAACAGGGCTGCCGCAAGAGGATGAGTACTTATCGTCGTCCCATGTTGAAACTTCGGCGTCTTTACGACTCTGTAGTGAAGTATAAAGAGTGTAAAGTATATTAATAAACAAGAAAGCATCTACAAACAATTTCCTGATGCTGGCCGGTCTTTAGTAATTTCCACTACCGACTTTTTATTAACCTCGCCATTAATCAAATAATTCTCGACATTCTTTTTACAGCAAACACAAGGTGTTACTTTATTCCTTATTCAGGAAAACCGGATATCAAAACAGTAGCGCACAAACTTATTGAAGCTTTTTGCACAAATGCCAAAAATTCGGCAATGAATTGAGGATGAAAGGATAAAGCTCTCTGCGTCGATCAATTCCTTAGTGATGCGCCATATACTCGACTTCATTAAGCATCGTTTAGAAGTGATCGAATCCATATCCGGCCTTTACAATAACTCATGGTTGCCTACCGATGTATCGAGCCAGTGACACTACCCTCCCAGACAAGTCTGGTATCAACTTGTCGACTCCGGAGAGATGGAAGACTTCGTGGGTCAGAGGTGTGGAAATCGATCCTATGTGTATTGCATGGCCCCTCCGACCACTGCGCCACACGAGCATATCTGCAATGAATAGCAAGGAGGAATGCCTAGAGATCACATGTTATCTTGTCCAGTACCTTTGCATCGATTTTTGATGTGTGGTGGTGCATTCGTCGACTATCACTTGTAACACCTGTATTCCCGTTGATTGTCGAGTGACCTGAGCGGGCGCCAGTAAACCTTCCGTTTTCTCCTGTAGCGCGCAAGAGTAGCCCAGTGGGTTCTGCTCGCTCTAGGGACTCGTCGAACATCATATCTTTCTTCTAACATTCCGTGAAGAACTGCAACCATCGAGTAGGCGGACTTCCTGCAATGCGATTAACATCCCGGGGATTCCAGTCACTAACGGCTCTTGTCAATCGGTTGTCATTCATACCCATTACGTGTCCGACGCAACTTATCTTCGACTGTTTGGTGTACTGAACGGCATCTTTGATTATTCATCGTTGACGAAAGTCAGAGCTTCGGATGCCTCCTCTTAATTCTGTGAAACGGGATACTCCCTTTCGACTGCGCGTTAATAACGCTGAGTGATCTTTTAGCTTGCTTACGTAGCAACCAGGTTTCTGACGCATATTTTCGGGCAGAAAGCACTGTTGAGTCGAAAAGGTGGGCACGGAGCCCGGTGTTGTTTGTTCTCTACACTAGACCCTCGATGCTTTTCTTCTGCTCAACTCACTCTGGAGCTAAGTCGTTAATCATATTGATTCACCGACCTAGACAGATATAACTGGAGCATTCGGAGATATTCGTTCCGTTGAGCGTGAATGGGGCATGCGAAACCAACCGTTCTTCATGAACATCGTTTTTGTGAGATTTAGTCGAAAACCAATCCTCCCATAGGCTTTGTCAAAGTTGTCAAGCATACGTTTCGCTTGGCTAATGTTTGGTGTTATAAGGACGATATCATCAGTAAAGCGAAGATGGTGTAACTGCCAGCCGTCGATTTCCACTCCCATATTATCCAATTCCAGTGTTCTCATCACGTTCTGGAGGGTGGTGGTAAATAAATTTAGCGAGATGGTATCGCCTTGCCTAACTCCTCTCTTGACGTCAATGTTAACAACGTTGTAGAATGGTAATATCTTGGTTGCGAAATTTTTGTACAGCTCACGAATAATCTTTATGTACTGAGTAGTGACTCCTTGACTGTCAAAGGCTTCCATGACAGCTTTTATCTCAGTTGAGTCAAACGCCTTCTTTAAATTGATGAAAGTGAGACAGAGTGGTCTTTTGTACTCTCGCAATACTTCAATGAGCCGTGTTACCGTGTGGATGTGATCCATCGTACTAAATCCTTTCCAAAACCCTGCTTGCTCACATGGC